>ML822050.1:102705-113311 GCA_009831015.1 Picea engelmannii | reverse complement strand
ATATTTACTTCTTATCAACCATGAAAAAACAATAATGAGTCATATTTACATCAAACACTATTGGGTCCATTACCCAAAACTTTGTGCTACGGGTCTTTCTTCAAGGGTTGACATCAATGACAACCAACCTTAATCAACAAGGTTCTCCTGGAACTTAACATCTATGCTCACAATTATCTTATGTTTTTCTATTATGAATATCAGGTAATCTTTTGAGGTCTCATTGTACCCCACAAATATACCATTATATCCTGAAGGATCTATATTCATGCTCTTATCCACATGAACATGGATGTATATTGGAAAATCAAATATCCTCAAGTTTCCTATCTCCGGCTTCACTATTGAGAATGACTCCTTATGATTCTTCTCCCCCGACATCCTATGAGGACTCCTATTCTGCACATATATTTTTCGTGTTACATGTCTCTTCTCAAAGAAATATAAGTAGATCCTTGTCATGTGTCATATCCCTAGAAAAATTAATGATGGACTTATTCTTTCTCTCTACAACCCCATTCTGTTGAGGGTTGTATGAGACTATTAACTCCCTCTTTATTTCTTCCTCCTTGCAAAAATCCTTGAATTCATTTGAGGTTTAATTTCTTGCATTATCTGACCTCAATACCTTTCTCCTTCTCCTTGTTTGGTTCTCCACCTTATCCTTGAACTCCTTAAAATGATTGAAGACCTCATCCTTGTTCTTCATAAACAAGATTGAGGTTTTCTTGGAAAAGTCAATAATGAAAATCACATAGTATGATTCTCCTTACATTGATGCTAGTGGCATCAATCCACTAACATATGAATGAATAAGGTCAAAGACCCCCTTGGACCTACTCTTACTGCATGGAAAAGCATCCTTGGAATTATTTCAAGGGCATACCCTATACGGACATGCCCTGTTGCTCAACACTAAAATATGGTATACTAGTAACATTCTCCATCAAAATTGGAAGCACCCTGTAGTGTAGGTGTCCCAACCTCCTATGCCATAGTTCACATAGGTTTCCATTTTCATTTACCATGGAATGAACATGCTTTCCCATAAACCTATATAAATTACCCTCTCTAACCACAATGACCACAACTGTATTAGGGTTGGCTCCCTCTAGATGTATGATTACTTAAACTTTCTAGAATATAATTGAAAAACCCATGTCCTCCATAAATGAAAATGATAGAAAAATTTTCTTAAGTCCTAGTACATAAAGCACATCCTAGGCATCAACAAACCACTTGAGTCAATATAGAACAACATTGTTCCTTCTCCCATTACCTCATACATGGAATCATCACCAATATTGACATGGATCCCTGAGTCCTTCTCTATCATACTGCTAAAAATGTTCCATGCTTCTGTCATATGATGATATGCATCATTGTCCAAGTACCACACACTCCTTGTGATTGTGCTGGTAGAAAGGGATGAAACTAGTGATAAATCCCTCTTGAATCTCACTTCAAACTCATCCAAATGGGTTTCTATATATGCTAATACATGTTGTGACCTTCTCTACCTTTCTTCTTTTCCAGACACTGAGATGCATAATGAATACTCTTGTGGCATGTGAAACACTTGATTTTACTCAAGCCCTTCTTCTTCCTCAACTGTGATGTACCCCATCATTTTTACCCTTCTTGTTTTTAACCTTCCCTTTTCCCTTCCTTATTTTACTAACAAGGAATAGGTTCTCATCACTACCTCCTTTCTTGCTGACTTTAAAATCCTACTGAGTCTCTTCCTAGATACAATCATCCCAAAGCCTTTGCAAATATATAATATTTTCCCAAGCATAGACTCCTTGACAAGTAGTTCTCAAGCCTCTGGGAAACCATTCAATGCCACATTTATGAGTTCTACATCTTCCACTTTCTCCCTAATAGTTGCAAGTTGATTACGTAGTTGAGTGATCCTCATGAAATAGCCATCAATATTGTCAAATCTAGACATCTGCATTGATCTGATTTTATTTCTTAAGATCATCTTCCTATTCAAGTTATTTCTCTAGAATAAACATACCAGGGCATCAGACATTTCCTTGTCCATATTCTTCTCAGATAAGTGAGGAATCAAATGATCCTTTACTGCATCCAATATTACCCATTGGGATTTGATCTCCTTCTTATAGTGAGCTTCCAAATCTCGTGGATCCGTTAGTGGAGGAATTACTTTGTCAATAATATCCCAAATATCATATTCCTTCAAAATCAAGGCAACTCTTGCTTTATAAGATAGGAATTTGGATGCTCCATCAAATCAATATTCAACTCTCATACTTTTTGTCGCCATCCTTTACATCAGATAATATGTCGCGGAAATAACTTGCTGCTAAAAATACCCTTATACAGACTTGTACGCCCCTTTCCTCACTATATGCCACATATGTGTGTGATTTAATGCACTATACCCAATATACATATGGACCATGACTTACCTGATACATGCATACAACTTCATATGACTACAAAAATAAGTTTTATTGTTGTATGACTATTTCCCTAAAATCCATTCTTTAATTTCTGATTGTTGGTTTATAGATCTGTAGATATATCCTTATGGAAATGATAGATCTGCTACAAACTACTATGTTTATGAAATATGGATCCCTCTTAAAGAGAAATCTCTAATACTATGTTAACATTATAATCCTAACACCCAGACAAATTGTTTACTAGTGATTTCCTTGATATAAATTAAATAAGCAAATCACAAAACAAAAATACACTTTCTAGAATAATTAACTGAAATAAAGAGTTGAAGAAAAGAAAACAATTTCAAACACACAAATATTTCTTCCCTTCAAATCCACTTATCATAAGAATAATATCAAATATTACAAGGGCTCTTACTAGGAAAATGGTCCATTGAGAAATACAGAAAACTATAGACAACACCTGCAAACTCTAACAACTCATCCTTGGTTGTATGACCCCTCACAATCACTTTTCCATATCCATACATGGCTATCCTCATTATATCCCACATACATATGCATTTTCCTACACTATATCCTACATACATATGCACCCTGACTGACTTGTGCAGTATGTACAACTCTGCTCAACTGTTGTGGATTTGATCTTCCATATCTTCTTGTGGTTATTCCATGTTATCTATTCTCCCTAACCTATATTATCTCTATATTAAATTCCTTCTCCATCTATATGAGATATCCTTGAATCACAGTCCTTCGTGATTCAATCTTAATAAAGTCCTTATTTTCTCTCCAAAAGTATCTTTCTCCTTCACATTGGATTTGATTTTATAATATTGAGTTGTGACCTAACCCTAATCTCCAAAGTGATTAATGGTTGAGATTAGATCTCACCTCACTTAAGATCAATGGGTAATATTTAATTCTCTAATGCTAATAACTTTAGCATTTCATTAAATTAAACTCAGTTAATAAATAAAAGAACTTTACTTTAATAATTCCTTCAATTAAATTAAATTACTAAGGTAGAAGGATTTGGACAACTTCCACATGTCTAGACACTTAGACCTATGCGAAAGTGCCTATCTAATGCTACAAACATCAACAAAACGTACCAATGTAGATGCTCTATTCAATTCCAATTCATAGGATAGTCTCATAGCAGTTGATCTAGTCAACAAGATTGAGTTGGATGTTCGTGATCATTAATATCCATATCCATTAGGATGGGTGAATAATAATACAAAAACAAAGTCACTAAATAGTGTAATATCAAGTTTTCTATAAGTGAATATTTTATTGATGAAGTGGAATTAGATGTAGTACCCCTTGATGTGTGGTGTAGTTTTTGGAAGCCCCTACATGTATATCAGGGATGTGATTTTCATGTACAAAGAAAACCAATACCACCTCATCAAAGATGGGAAGTCTTTCATCGTGAACATACACAAAGAAAAGTGAAAGATATTTATGGTAACTTCTAACCAAGACAAAAATTTGATCAATTCTAGTACGAAGTATGCATTGCATTTATTAAGAGACAATCAGACAAGGGAGGAATAGATAACGATAAAGTTATCCCTGGAGGGATATATCAAAAAATGTAAACAACAATTGGAGGAGTTGTTGCAGGAATCTAGGGGAGTGTTCCAGGATCCTAAAGGGATTCCAAGTAAGAGGGAAGTGGAGCATGGGATACCGTTGTTTCCTGACTCCCCATTACCAAATATTGGGTTGTATATATAGTATATTCCAGAAGCATATGATTGAAGAAATAGTTGAAACAATTGTTGGAGGAGGGGGTTATTATACCAAGAACCTCACCTTATGGGTCACCTATCATAATAGTACCCAAGAAATATGGGAATTAGCGGATGTGTATTGACTACAAATATTTGAAAAAGATCACACTCAAGAATTAGTACCCTCTACTCAAGATTGATGATTTCTTAGATCAGTTGTGTAGTTCCCCGACTACTGAACCCAAAAAAATTTCCCCAATACCAATTTAATCTAAATTCATACAAAAGAATAATGTATGGTATGTCTAAGATATGAATTTCACCCCGGATGGGGTGTCACACGGTATAACGAGACAGTTGGCGGTGGAAGGTATAGGCAGCCGTGGTCTGGACACGCAGGCCAGGCATGTGCCAAGGCCCGTCACCCCACCCTGTATTTAATCGCATCAACTCCGGATATGAGGGGCATTTACGTCTACGTCCTTTCGCTGCACCTCCATATGAGTTGGGCTATAATGGCGACGCTATTGATATTCGGGATTAATCGGCCAAAGCTCGGCAGCCACCCCGCTTGTTTCCCTTGGTTCGTTTGTGTCCTCTGTCATTTTCTGGTCTACGCTCCCTCTGCACTGCTCATCGATTGTTCCATGTCGAGGCCACGAGGCAAACCACGGCGAGGCGCGCCGTGGAAGCCCCGACGACCTTCGCTCTCCTCACCAGACACTTCCTCAGGCAACTCTCAGCCCAGCCTTCAAATCGCTTCTTCTTCGGTGAATTTGCAGCCTCCGCATTTTAGCTCCATGGCCATTATCCCATCTTCTTCAACTACGATGCATCGGCTTCTTTCCGACCCCGGCCCCTCCCAACCTCCTGCCAGCAACTTGGGCCATGGCCAAGACTCTCCGCGTCCATCCAGTCTGCCAGGGATAGGTAGCCCGACTCCCTTTGACAAAGCACACCTCCGGGACAGCCTCACCACTCTGTACACCCTGGTATTTGAGCTTCGGCAGGAGGTCGCCGACTTGCACTTTCGGGTGGAGGTCACGGAGATCAAGGTGGCCGACTGTCTCCAGATNAAGCACACCTCCGGGACAGCCTCACCACTCTGTACACCCTGGTATTTGAGCTTCGGCAGGAGGTCGCCGACTTGCACTTTCGGGTGGAGGTCACGGAGATCAAGGTGGCCGACTGTCTCCAGATCCTGGCATCCCTGCGCGATTCACTGTTTCCGAATTCTGATGCAGAGGCCGAAGACGAAGACCCTGGAATCGAGGGAGATGGAGTCTTGCAGACTGAGGCGGGCACACCAGACCAGAGCAAGGAGGAGGCGATGCGGGAGGACTGCGACGCTGCAGCTATACGCGCGCAGGAGCAAGACGAGACTGGGCACTCAGAGCATGAACCCGTGGATCTCCCAGCCACTTGGCCGCCTTACCAGCCAGGTGTCTAGTCATACTTTACTTAGTTTCCAGGTGTCTAGTCTAGGGACTATAGTACTGCTTCAGACACGTTATACTTTGTCTATTTTGTTTAAGGCTTAATAGCCCAACTCTACCAGGCCGGCTGGACTGGTTTCCTCCATGATGGGGCAGTCCAGTAACTATGGCCTGGATGACATGGCAATGCTGACCTGGTTTTTTTTGGAAGCTCCTAATATAATACTACTTTTATTTACAAAAAAAAGATATGAATTTCAAAAAATAATGAAATTAATCCCTAAGGTATGTCTGCAAAAACACAATGTAACTACCATTTAATTATGAAAAGGAGCTACTTGGTCCTAATGCTCACTTGGAGATAAATCCTTTGAATTGACCTCACACCACTTATGCTTGCTCCTATCCATGCTTTTAGACCTTCACAGAAGGAATAGATTACCTTTCTCGAGATGATTGGTAGAAATGAAAGATAAGCATGAAATAACTACCTTAACCAAACACTAAACGAGATCAATCGTTGAATATTAACACAGATATTGGGGGAGGGAAAGGAGAGAGGTATCCATTTTAATTAGAATGAAATAGAAGTACAGAAACATAAAATTGATATGATATTGGCACTTTCTATAATTGTTTTATGGATTCCTCCATCCCAGTTCCATTAAGGACTACACTGAGAATCCAAAAATATTCTCCACATAAGAATGAGGAATATCAGGAGGTCCTAGGCCTCCAAAAAGGAAAGGTATAAAATACTCAAGGAATAAGGTGATGGAAAGACTACACCTATACCTACCTTCCCCGAGGATAACTACAACTTAGTGTGCGTATAATCTCAAAGACACACTCTGCAAGGTACTTAAAAACCTTTCATAAACCTCCTAGGATCTACCTTTAAACTTATCCCTCTAATCAAGTTTATTTTCACTACACACTTAGCTTGCCTAAGATTTCCTCATGTCCTTAGCACTCCACTCTCTTTTGTGTGATTCTTCTCTTCCTAAAGCTAAAAAATCTGCATTTCATACACATCATTCAACTAAGAGCTGCTCTTCCACTCTCCTTTGTATACTCATAAGACTTCACATGTGCCTTGTGGCACATCACCATACCCCAGTGGTGCTTAACACTAACAAAATCTCTTTCTCTTGGTGCACATAGGGCCATTGTCAATGAGGTTTTGAATGTTCTTCTCACAACATTCATGCTCCATTCCAGGCTTAATGGCCATTATCTTGTTTCAACAAGATTGCTTCTTTACTTGTGTTCCTCGAGCATGGAATCCACAAAGATAAAATGATGCTTCTCAATTTGGTGCTCTGTCTACTAGCAGAGTTACACTAGTTCAAACTCACAACCTCTAACATACAATATGAGATTCAAATCATCTTCGATAATTCTGGAACTTCACCAAGGTTTTACCTAGACACTAATTATATATCAATTCCAACCTGTCACATTCTCAAATTCAACGCAAGATTCAGATTATAAACTTGATAATGCGTTTCATTGGTATACAAAAGAACCCACGGTTTGGGAAATCGTGCCCTATGGCAACACATTCTCCTTTGGTTTCTCAAATTCAACTTCTACAAAGAAATTAAACAACAATGATTATGGGTTCTCTTACCAACCTCGTATACTCACCTCCATTGATCAACACCCAAAGGTAAAGAGACCATTGATCAACTTAAGAACGCATCTTTGCGCAATGTACTTCGACCTTGTCTGCAATTCCATGTGAAATCTCCCTAGATCTTTGTCAATCGCTCATATTTGGATTGACATAATCACAATACATAAATACAACAAGAATTGTTTGAACTTCTTCCCCAATTTTAGACCAATCCTCTTACATTCTCGTTGGTTCAAACCCTTCATCTCGTCCATCTAGAAATCACTATTCTATGCATTCTTCAACACTAAATCTCTGCACTTCTTTACGCAGAACATTCATGTACGCTCGTGTTCACAAACTACACCATGACTTGAGCAACACTACGCTTTGATCTCATGCTCTATTCTCTAATTTCCACTTTCAGAGTCAATACTCTGTCTACGGAGCAGTTTTCTCAAGCCAGCATATGCTGGGCATCATGCTCATGCCTATCTCAAGCTTCCCGCGAATTCAACAAGGATTCATTGCTTATACACGTCAATCAACACAACCACTCCAAAGTTCATGCCTATCTCAAGCTTCCCACGAATTCAACAAGGATTCATTGCTTATACACGTCAATCAACACAACCACTCCAAAGTTCAGAGTCTTATTAAGCCTAAAATGTCTTCTACATGTTCCACATGTACTCAACAGCTATACACAGAGAGACTACAATTTACTTCCATCACACAAAACGCCTTGTGCAAAACATATAAAGAACAATTACATACCGTATGGTGAATCAGGTTTTCCATTAAAATCATGACTGTACATACACTTTAGAGAGTTCTCATTATCTCTCTAAATCCACTCTAACCCTACTCTCTCCCTTTTCTCAAGAGTTCTTCTTTATTAAAAACTAACTCCTTTAATTATGTTCTTTTCTTCTACTAACCTAATTCTTCAACTCAAACAGCCTCCTACAAATTAGCAGTCTATGTTAAGAGAACTTCTGGAACAATTTCTATTTTAAGAGAACTCCCTTCATCTCTAAATTATGACTCATTCAGTTACTATTTATAAACAACAACTACTCTCTCGAGTCATCCCATTTCACCAGGGATTTGTTACATGACTCGATGTTTGCATGGACACCTATCTAATTAGAATCTACTATCCCTATGCTCGCTAGGAAAATATAGTACTTTTACATGAAGTCTTACAATGGCTTTATATTTAACCCCTCCTTCGGCAAAGGTCTAGACCTTTAAGTCCGACCATACATTTTTGCACTTGGACTCAGGATCTAATGCTCCTGCATCATAAGCTCTCCCTGAGGGTTGAAGGTCATAAAAACTACAAGGAGAAAACAACCTTTAATATTTTTGGAAAGAGGATAACTTTATTAATATATCAATTCTCTTCTCTCTAACTATTGCTTCTTTTATACCTCATTTTATACTAATTTAGGTTTGTTGAGACAATTTTGGCATGGGCTTTAGGGAGTTACATAACTTGTCTTCGCATAAACCCTTCTCTGGAGTGTGTAATTTTCATGAATTATATATATATATATATATATATATATATATATATATTCACTTTTTGAGGCATATGCTCCTTTTGTGAATCATAAGTGTGTGTATATTCTCCTTTTGCGAGAAGGAACAACATATGGATTTTCAAGGAGGATTTTGAAGCAATATTCAAAGTGGTCCAAAGTTGTAAGACGTGTATATGAAAGGTATGATGGCCAAATCAAGGCATCTAAGACATGGAAATGTACAAAGATGTTATAACATCGAGATCTTCATGTGTTACATTTTTAAATTATATGGCATGCTCACTTACATTGTCTTAGATTGGGACTTGATATTCATTAGCAAATTTTGGCAAGATTTGTTTAATCTTTATGTACCCAACTAAACATGATAACTTTATATCATCCCAAAATATATGGTCAAACTAAAGTGGTCAACGAGTGCATAGAAACATGTTTGTGATGATTCACTTTTGAAAATCCACACAATCGATTCCCCTTGTATAATGGTGGTAGAATACCGCATATCATGGAGCCACCAAAATGACACCATATGAATTATTGTATGGATAGATACCTATTGGGTTTGGAAAATGACATCTTTTTAGCACCTTTTTCCTATTATTCTATCTATTTTCTTCATGTCATCAATATCCTTTTTTACAACCGTCATTGTCCAATATATTATCTTTTGGATTAAACATAGTTACCAACTTAATGAGAACTGTGACCTCAAAATGAGAACTCTAGCCCTTAAAACCCATATTTTTGCATAAAAAACATGAAAATCAACCCCCAAATCAAAAAGTGGTGCTACCGACAACACCATTTTTTGTAACTGGGTCAAAATTACAACTTTTTTCAAGCATGGGCTTAAATGATCAAATGGATTCTCAAGCAAACTTTAAAATCAACCCCCAAATCAAAAAATGGTGCTACTGGTAGCACCACTTTTTGTAACCGGGTTAAAATTACAACTTTTTTCAAGCATGGGCTTAAAGGATAAAATGGTTGCTAAAAAAAACTCTAAAATCAACCCCCAAATCAAAATGTGGTTCTACAGATAGCACCAATTTTTTTGACCGGGTCAAAATTCCAACTTTTTTCAAACACGGCCTTAAAACCTAAAATAGTTGCTTAGAACAACCTTAAAATCAACACCTAAATAAAAACATGATGCCACCTAAAGCAAAATATTTTTTCCAAACGTTAAAATTACAGTTAATTACGACCTAATTCAAAATGCGGCTTTCACAACAATTCTCTGCGCAAATAAAAAACCCAAAATTGGATGCTAAATGGTCACTTGAAAATTTATTTACTAATTTTTTTTTCTTAAATTTACATTAAAAAATAAAAATAAAAGAAAAGAGAAAATCTTCACAAATATATTATTTTTAATGAAGACAAAAACACATTTAAAAAAAATATATTCAAAATCCAAATTTGAAAAAAAAAAACAATAAAACTTAACAAAATGGTGAAAACCAAAGAAAAACTAAAAATAAATGAAAAAAATTTAAAATTTGGGTGGAAAACAATAATTTAAAACAAAAATACTTTTTTTTGTTAAAAGAAAAGATCAAAAAATCCCTTCAAACTTATAATAATAATAATAATGAAAAAAACTCAAAAAACTCAAAAATAAAACCAAAATTCAATAAAATATTAAAAACAAAACATATTTGACAAAATTAAATTAAAACACTTTAAGAACTATTTTTTTTCATAAATATTTAAAAGAAAAAATCATATTTATATAAAACATATATGCTATAGCATATATGTTATATATATATATATATATATATATATATATATATATATATATATATATATATATATA
>ML822050.1:86899-102329 GCA_009831015.1 Picea engelmannii | reverse complement strand
TGTTAATAATCATCATCACCATGAATTTGTTTTTGTTTAATTTTTTTTTTTTAAGATTTTTTATATAATTTTTAACTTTTTGTTGTAATTTTAATGTGTTTTAACTTATTTTTGTTATTTGTTTTTCAAAATTTGTATTAAAATTTTAATTTTAGGTTTTTTATATATATTTTTAATTTTTTTCGGTTTTTTTCACCTTTTTAATGTTTTTTTGGGGCTATAATTTTTTTTTACCTTTTTATTTTTATTTTTTCTCATTTTCTCTTACTTTCTATATATATTTTTTTAATTTTATGGTTTTTTTTCCTCTTCAATTCAATTTTTTAGGTTTTTCTTCNCTTTTTAATGTTTTTTTGGGGCTATAATTTTTTTTTACCTTTTTATTTTTATTTTTTCTCATTTTCTCTTACTTTCTATATATATTTTTTTAATTTTATGGTTTTTTTTCCTCTTCAATTCAATTTTTTAGGTTTTTCTTCAATGGTTTTTTTTAATATAAATTTGTTTTTTAAATGTTTTTTTTTTTTTAATTTCAATTCTTTTGTTTTCTTATTTTTTTTTAGTTTTTAATTGATTAAAAAAAATGAATTATATATTTTTGGTAAATATTTAAAAATAGTGTTATTTAACTACAATTATTTTCTATGTATTGAAATAAAGTTAAAAATGATATTTTCCACTATATTTAAAAAGTATAGAACGATAACTTAATTAAGGACACATAATTATAAGAAAAGTCTTAATTTAAATAAAATAAATGGTGTACAACATTTTTAACATTGGATGGAGCATGGAAATATGATTAAAAGCACCATTGAATAAAAATAAAAATAGAAAAGTTTGAAAATAGATGAAAAAACACAGTTGAGAAAAAAATAAAAAAATTAAACAATTTGAAAATAAATGAAAAAACTAGCATTTAATTACAAAAAAGTGGAAACCTTATGTATCAGAAAATTTAAAATATAAAAAAACCACCTAAAAAGCGAGGGGGGTGCTACCGGTAGCATCATTTTTAAAAACAGGGTAAAACACTTGACCCCCCAAAAAACGAGAACTCTATAGAGTTCTCATTAAGTTGGTAACTATGTTATTAGGTATGCTAAGTATATATGTTTCTTCAATTTATTAAATCTTTCTTACATTTGAGAAGGATAATACTTGTTCTTGGGTATTTACTGACAAAGTGTTGAGAAAATGCCTACAGGATGATCAAATACTACAAGAGATGATACTCTAACGATTTGGGAATTAGTTACTCTCAAGTGATGTTACTCTCAATAGTCCTGATGTTATTATTGAAGACTATTGTTGCTTGTGTTGATACTCGTCGAAGTCACTAACCCACATAGTCCCTCGTGGAAGCGATGACTCCTCTCTCTGTCTCTCTCTTGATGACATGCATATTCCACACAATCGCGATCATTGTAGTCATTATTAGTCTGTTTCTCATTATGAAGCATGAGGCAACTTGTTTTAGCAAGATCTGTATTTAAATGTATTTTGTTATGACTAGTTGTAAATGATATTGGACATATTCTCAATTTAATACTTTATCCAACAACTTGATAATAGAAATATTCTCAAGGATGTTCATAATCATTGTTTTTATAATATTAGTTGTGAAAGGGAGTCTTTAAAAACCAAGCATCTTTGCTCCCAGAATTAGTCTAGATTTTGATCAATTAGTCTATCTGATGTAGAACAACTTTTTCATTTGTATCTCATGAATCTTGATTAATAAAAGTTCAAGCAAGTTCGTGGTTATTTTCATGAAAAATTGAGTTAACTTTTAATTTCTGAGTTTTTCCCATCTTCCTACTAAGGAGGAAAGCTCCTCCTCTTTAGTAGGGTTCGTTGTTTCTATATTAGTAAGTAAATTTATTTCGTTTATTTGTTGTTTACTATTTGTGTTTGTCATTTTCCAATCACAATTAAACATTGTTGTTACTGAGCTTCTTCCATTAGAAGGTTGTTGTTGCTATAATTACAATGGTTTGTGAGTATGTTAATACATGTGTTGGTTTGTTGTTACTTAGTCATAACTATTGCATTATTGTTGTTTAGATTCATATTAGTTTACCCTATCGATGTTGCTACAAGACTGTTGTTACTGGTTTGATTATTTCTAGATGACTTTATGAATTGATGAGATTTTGGTAACAAGATTTATTGGATAGATTTGGAATTAGTTGAGGATATGGCTCCAATAGTTGTGATATCTTCCTTAGATGCATCCCTGTAGTTATATTCAAGCCAAAACATATTGATCCATCCATAGTTATCTTTAGAAGAAAATGAATTTTCTTCCAAGATTTCCTCAACCAACTAGACACTCCCTTAGAATGGGAAACATAGTGCTACAACACTCCCCTTGAGATGGACAAAGAGCGCTAGTGCTCTCTGTGTATGAGAAGGGGAGCGCTAATCTTCCCAAAAGTTTCCAAGATGAGCAATTCCCATAGAAAAACATTTGTTCTGACTATCAGATGATGGGGCTTCTTATTCTAACATGTTTTATGGGTTGTATCAAGTGTTTTCATGGCGTCATTCATGATATGACACTTACAGAAAGAGAATTTGACACTTGCGACAAAAGTGCGACACTTACGACAATGAGAATGTAGAAATGTCGAAGTGAGGAATTTTTATGTGTAACGGATTGTCCCCCAAAGTTTGAAGTCAAAAGATGATTGTTGATGGCTGAAACACTTTGTAGATTCTTCAAAGAAAGGGTATGGGGTTGAGGAACCTGGTAGAAGCTGCAGAAAAGCATTAGACAGTGTTAATATGTGTTCCATTCCCGATGCAGGAATACCTATGCTCAAACTACAAGTGACTCAAAGTATGGCCACAAATAAATACGTTGTGGATCCATGATGATATTGACTAAGGATATGGCCATGAGAGATACAATGTGGATCCATACCTCTATGACATTAACTAATTATAGCCACAAAAAATACACAGTGGATCTACGAGATGATAAAACATAGCCACGGACCAATACAATGTGGATCTATGTAACAACATATATATCATCATGCTCAAATAATCTCCCTCGCAACTTGGGAAAAGAAGATAACAGAGTGAACGTTCAACCGAAGGTCTTTGTCCCGATCCCGATGTAGTACAAATCTATCCATGCGAATAGATGATTTGATGTAGAACATGGTAGAAACCACTTGATTACCGATCATTGAGGTATACTATTAACAAGTGCGAGATAAATCACCATTGATGTTGATGATTTTCAAGGTACTTTTAAAGTACAATCCAATGAATGTGAAAAATCAGTTGAAGTCAAACATTCTCAGAATTATTTGGTCAGGTTTCATTGATGAATATGCACTGTCGAATGTGAGGAGGCCTATCATTGAGGCATGCAGGTCCCAAGGTACCGATATGTTCCTAAGTTTATTTCCTGAATAATTTGTTGAATTCAACAGGAAAAGACTCGTCGAAGGAGGGAATTGATGTATCCCACATTAGTCGACACAAAACTTGTCATAGGAAGGTGATAAGATATGGTATATGGAAATGGATTGATATAGGTATAGAAACTGGTAACTTTGTGGATGGTTAAATTTTAATGTGGAAACTTCCCTTGAACACTAAGGAACGATGTGAGAATTGGAAGCATAAACTCATAGTGGACCAAAACACAATGCAGCGAGTGTTGAAGAATTATTTGGATGGGTCAAAGGAGTAGAAACACTCATAGCATTGGTTTAGTGTGGAGGTTTAAAGTGTCGTGTTCAAGGGAGACTGCAAGAACTGCCTTAAAAGTTTTCAAGAAACTTGACTCACTTCCTTCAATTTTTTCCCCCATCCAAATAGATGAGTACCTCTTTTTTATTTAACGAGCTTGAGGAGGATAAGACATGCTCGATGTAACTCACCTTCATTAATTTCCTCTTCATTTATTTAAATAACTGGAAGAAGTAAGGGTTTGTTCCTAGATGGGCCCTTCAATGTGTAATTTTGCGAGTCCATAAAATGAAAACTCGGTTGTTTTTCATGTTTAGGGAGTTTGAAAATAACTTAACGAAGACTCTGGGGTTGTCCTTTTTCGTGATTTTAGTCTTTGAGGTCCGAAAAAGTGTAAAATGATATGATGGATAACTCTTCTAGTCGAGATTGGCTAGAGTATTCCTTTTTCGTAGTTAGTTTGTTGGGACCGAAAAAGTGATAACCTACTGCCCAATAGACGTCTCTTCATATTTTAGTGAGCGCAAGGTACGATGAAATTTGCTAAATAACATCACAAGGTCATCAAAGAATATTTGCTTCGTAAAATCCTGCATAATCAAGTTCTTTTGGGCACAAAATGTTGGAAACTTCTTTAAAAATGACAAAAAACTCAAAAATAAACTTTATAAAATGCGAAAAAGGGGGTGAAAATGACTAAATTTGGATATATAAAAAATCAACTAGGGAAAAAAGTCATTCTCACCTTTAGTTTTACTTTCTCCTTTTTCTTTTGATTTATTTCCCTCTTTTGGTGTGATTTTCGGGCATTGATTGCGAGATTTGTAGGTGACCGTATTCAATTTCGTCTAGATCAGGTTGGGTCTCTGATCTTTCTCATTCATTTGCATGTTTAGTTACTGAATTTCATCCTTTATTTTATGAGCTTGGGCTCCTTGGGAAGCCCTAGAGTGCCGAACAGGATTGACGCTCCCTCAAGTAATCGAGGGGAGCACCGATCGATATTTTAACACTCCGGTATGTACATGTTGGGAGCTCTAGAACTATGTTCTTGTGTTCTAAGGAGTGTTAGGCGCAAGAATGATTTTTTTTATTTTTAGGCTAAAAAAGGCAATTATTTTCTTTGAAAATTTAGCTATTATGATTATTTTATCAATTTGCAGGGTTTTCACATAGCCAATCATGATTGAGTGGAAAGAACGTGGACATGAGTTTGATGACATGGATTCCCTAGAATATCCTCAAGCGAGGCCAACTCTGTGAAACTGTGGCTTGCTAAAATACTTCAAGCTCCAAAATATGAGGAAATAAGTTCTTTTACTTGAGTGTTTGATCGGTTTATGGGATAACGATAAGGAAGAATTCCGGATAGGTCCACAGATGATTTATATTGACATGGATGGTGTGTATTTCCTAATGGGGATCTCGAGGAGAGGAGAACCTATTCTCTTGTCTGGACATCGGTCCACTCCACAGTCAACAAAGGCGTATGTTTCATAATACTACATACCAGAGTCACGCTTGGTAGGAGGGAGGATTGTCATAAAAGAAGTGATGAATTTATCTCTTCGATCCATTCTCTTTTCTATCACAAAATTGGTAGGAAGTACTAGTTCCCATCTTGCCTCCAAGTCCCAAATATCCTATGCTATTCAGTGCTTGGAGCCTAGGCTCTTTAACTGGAGTGGAGGGTTTTTAAGGAACATTAAGGAGAAGATCACCAAATGTCGAATGGGAAGGAAAAAATAGTTTGGGTATGGATCCTTATTAGTTTCATTTTTCTTGGAGCGAGTTCCACAAATGCAACTGTAGGTTGCATTGATAGCACGCCCCACGACTGAGCCCCATATGGAGTGGTGGATGAACCTTTCCCCTAGGTTGGGAAATGAACCCTCGGCCTTTCGATTTACTGCTAAATTATTTGCATGGTGGAGGAGGAAGCTTATGGTGATCGAGGATTTTCCGTGCGCTAGGGTGGACTTTAGGGGCAGTGCATATTTAGTACTTCCCAAGGGTACATAGTGGGATGCATCAGGTATCAAAGATAATAACCTTGTAACAATATTTTTTTTATATGTTTTTGGTTGTACGACGAGGGATCTAAATCATTTGTTTCCATCATGCAAACAGAGGCACGTCACGTCCGATAGAAAATTTGACACTGAGACGTCATGGAGACGCTCAGGAAGAAACATAAATTCACGTCGGATTAGGAGGACTTCGAGAGATGGAGAGGAACCTCTATTGTTTGACCATGGGAATTCCTTACATGAGGATGTGATATGTACCCCTACACCTTCAGAGACATACAGTTTGGGTACCTTAAGGTCTTAGTCATTTTCTACGGCGAGTGGAAAGAGCAGTCATGTGCTATGATGAGCACAATGTAGTGCAGGGAGACAAGTAGAGCCTCCAAACACTTTTAGTCTTTTATGATGATTTTATGCGCATAAAATCATCATAAAAGACTAAAAGTGTTTGAAGGCCCATGTTTTTCCATGCTATGTAATTTTTGGATGATATATTTGAAAAATATTTCGCTATCAAGCTTATATATAAACGAATTTTGTGGTGGCTACTTATATTGTATTTTTTTTTATGTGATGTTTTTATTTATATGCTTTATGTCCCAAATTTTTATATATGTGCAATATACCAATCTAACATATATTTTTCTAATGAATCTGTAACCATATTGAGTTCTCTCGATATATGTCTATATTCTAGAAATTCAAAAGATCTTTCGAGATGGGGAACCCTTAGATGGAGACATAGCAAAAATGGGTTATGAATGGCGTATGCATGGTTTAGTTGACGAACCATAAGTTGAGAATCAAGGTTAATAATCAATTGAGATATACCTAGAGAAGAGGCTTCGATTAAAATTTCAATGATGATATGATATTCTGCAATGTTATTGGTCATAGATCCGAGGCAAATTCCTCTTGAACTCACTAACTCGCAAGAGTGGTAAATGACCCAAGTTGGAGAAGCGATATTCTGGGTATGTCGACTAGCACCATCCACAAAACCTAAATAGATGAGAAAGGATGATGTCATCTACGCATTCAATTACAAATCAATGTATAAGTATTTGGAGCCAAACTCATGCACACAAAAGTAAAGACACACCATTTCAAAAGCATATAGTACAATAATGTACAAATCACACATGAGAGATATTATATGCATAGTAATTCTTTAGCTAAATCCCATTTTGGGGCTCACCGAAAGATAATCCATTGTAATCCACTAACCCATAGGCATCTGTCTGTAAAATGTGTTTTACAATGTATGGCCCATGCCACATGGGTTCTAACTTTCCTGACCCAAGTTTGTCATGATCTTGATCATAGACTAGAACTAGATCTCCTTCTGTGAAAGCATGAGGTTGGATGGAATTATCATATTGAGTTTTAATGTGTTTTTGATATGTCTCGTTGATGAGATCAACATCGCAATGGGTTAGATCCATCTTGGTTAGATATAAAAATCATTCCTCCTCAACAAAAGTATGGGGTAGGAGCTCTATAGTGAGTTTCAAAGAGGGAATCTCACATTCGATCAGTAATACTACTTCTATCTTGTATACCAACTGGAAGGATGCAAATCCAATGGCACTTTTAACTGAAGTTCGATAATCCCAGAGTGTCGAGAAGAGCTACAACTACCAAGAGATCTAGTTCATTCCAACCATGTGTTGAAGAACGGTTTTCAGGACTTTGTTTATGGCTTCAACTTGTCCATTTTCCTGAGGTTATTAAGGGGATGAATTTTCATGGTTAAAACCTAACTTGGTTGGAAATTCACCCATCATCTGGTTTTGGAAATGGGATCCATGATCAGTTACAATAGCTTGTGGGACAACAAATCGAGCAATGATGTGATTGAACAAAAAAAGTGTTGCATTTCAGCCATCGTTAAGGAATGTAGGCATAGCCTCAACCCATCTAGTAAAATAATCAACGGTAACGATAATATAATCGCTCCCTCTGGTTGAGGTAGGCTTACATTGCATGAAATTGATACCCCATTTGGAAAAGTGGTCGACGACAATAATGGGATGAAGTGGAGCTGGGTGGGTACGTGCTTTCTTTTGAAATATCTAACAAGGTGGGCATTTTTTAATGGCCTCAATGCAATCTTTGAATATGGAAGGCCAAAAATAACTGGCACGTAAAATTTTTGGGGTTGTAGCCATCCTAGAAAGATGACATCCATAAGCTCCAAGGTGACAGTCATTTAAAACTTGTTCATCCTCTTCATGGGTTAATAAACATCATAAAATAGTATCAATGCCACAACGATGCAAGGTGTCGCCAAGGATAAGGTAGTGCTTTGAATTGTGTCTAATGCGATGTCATTTATCACGTGACATGCCAGGATAAAAGTGTCGAGTTTGGATATAGATAATAGTATATACATACCATGGATCACACGTACTAATGAGGAACAATGATCCATCATGAAGGGAATCATTGGGATTATTATTCTCATCAGTATGGGGAAGATCAAAAATTAATTCTGCAAAAACCAACTATTTCTTATCTTTGGATTTGGAAAAATTGAGATCAAATTCTTGGAGAATGCCAATCCATTTAGAATATTTTCCCCCAAGTTAATGACGATTCAATATGTGGTACACAGGGTTCGAGTCTGCAATGACCTTGGTAATATAGTGGAGAAATATTTGGACGAAAATAACTACTTCCAAAGCCAACTTTTCGACATGTGAATATCGTAGTTCGGGACCTAATAGACTTTTACTTAGATAGTATATCACATGTTCAATGACAACATCATCCTCTTGCACTAACACCATAGCAATTGTGGAAGAAGAGGCAGCAAATAAAGGATGTAATCTTTCACATAGTTGGGTGGATGTAAAAGCAATGTGTTTGTTAAAGCATGCTTGAGATCATCAAATGAGCGTTGAGAAGTTTCATCCCAGATGGAAGGGGCATATTTCTATAGTAATATCATGAATCCTTTAGTGATTTCAGCATAATTGAAAATAAAACGGTGAAGAAATTTTTCCTTCCCTTGCAAACTTTGCAGTTGGGTAAGGTTGTTGGGAAGGGGTAAAGCGAGAATGGCTTTGACTTTTAAGGGATCCACCCTAATCCCATCTTTGGAAACTACGAAGTCGAGAAGTCTCCCTAATTCAACAACGAAAATGAATTTATGTGGGTTCAAACGTATGTTGTAATACCTACATCGAAGAAATATGGCTCTTAGGTGACCAATATGGTCGCATCGATGAGTCGAGTGAGCTGGAAAGTCATCAAGATAAGGTTCAACAATATGTTTGATGTCCTGAAACACATATGACATAGCCCGCTGGAAAGTGGCTCTCGCGTTTTTAAGGCCAAAAGGTAATTTCCGATAGGATAAAGTCCCCATGGGCAGATGAAGGTGGTTTTGTGTTGATCATCCAGTAAAATGATGATGTGGTTATATCTAGAAAATCCATCCATAAAAGAGAAAATGACGCTTCTAATGCAATTATCGATAATTTGGTCGATAACAGGTGTAGGGTAATTTACCTTTGGACAAGCCTTATTAAGATCCCAATAATTTACAAAAACACAAATTTTCCCTTGTTTCTTGGCGATCATAATGATGTTGAAAACCCATTCGGTCAGAGGGACTAGATAAATAAAACGAGATTTTAATAATTTCTCGACTTCTGGCTTGATTGTCGCGGTGTTTTTGGGATGAACCGGGTGAAGTTTCTATCTCACATGTTTGACTCCTGGGTAAATTTTTATTTCATACACAATGATCGAAGGATCGATCCCTAGAATTTCTTCATAGCTACAGGTGAAGATGTCGTGAAATTCTTTAAACAAGGCAGTATAAGTTTCAACTTCTTCAGCTGAACAATTGGCACCTAGTTGTATGTTTTCCACAATACCTTGTTTTATGGATATGTTGGCAGTAATCGTGTGAGACATATTTCTCAAATTCCCCTTTGAGATGGTATCCTGAGTGAGTATCAGAGATTGGGGAGATTCGACGATATCGATAGGAAAGAGAGAGAAATATCTTTCTCTATCTCATTCAAAATGGTAAGAAAGGATGAATGATGGTGGTTGTCATTCCATGGTGCCTCCTTGATACTAACCATTTCCATAATATATTCATATGATGGAACAATATGTAGGATGTAATCGAAAGTAGAGGATAGGGATCTAACCAGGATGGTAACGAATATGTAGCAGATGCCATTATATTTTAGTCACCCAGTGAAGGAGAGGTAGACTGAATGGCATGGTATTCGGCCTATGTAGGACTAAGTGGCATAGTGTCACCTAGTTTATCGAACTCTAAAGGACTAGGTACAATTCACAAATAAGATGATTCGAAGGATTAATGTGCCATAGTCGAAATCATATTAATTGTTGCGATGTGTTTCATGGTTGGAGTAAGAGGTGTAGGGAAGGTACCCATGAGCGAAGAATCTTTCAAGAGACCTACCCAAAATCTTTCATAAGTAATTTTTTAGTCTCCTAGAAAAGAAATATTGTTGGTTGTTTGAGTGCGATCGTCGGGGGTGCAGTAATCTAACTAATCGATGGTCACAATTTTACCTTGATGAGGGAACTGGACACATCGAAAAACTGATCAAGTGACAACATTCATAGCATAGAACCAAATTATCCCTAAAACAAGTTATAATCGAGGGGAGAATTGACTACTTCAACATATACATAAACAATTTTTCCTCTGAGTTGAATGACTAAGGATTGTAATAATCCACGAGGATGGAAAATTCTTCCATCAAATGCTTTTAACATGGTGGGATATTGATTAAGACCAGGTAATTTAAGGCCTTTCCAACAAGCCAAGGACATGAAACATGTGGATTCCCCCTCATCCAAGATCATGTGATGAATATGTTGATTATGGACAACGACATCGATTTGGAAAGCAATTTTGTGAGAGAGTCGGGATTTAAAATTATCTAGGTTGAACATGATATTATTGGATGAATCAATATCTATAGCTTCTATGGATTCCAAGAGATTTCTACATTGGCTAGGGAATGTTTGTAGAACATCGAGAGATGACATAGCGCAAGGTGCTTGGGCCAAATCTTAAACAATGTTGTAGTTTTGAGCAGCACGAGAATTAGGATTAAAGGTTGACTTTCGGATTGTGCTCTTAGGTGGATGTAGAATAGAGTCAAATCTTGGTTTCTCAATATGGAGCGGTCCAAACGGAGGAGTAACTGAAATGACAGTGGATCTGGTGTATTTCTAGTAGTTACTTTTTCCTTATCGGGTTTACCTAGTGGTGTGTCATATGTCATAGTACAAGTGGTCAAATATACCCCATTAAACATGTAAATGTGTGCACTCAATGAAGCTTCCTCATTAGGAGGATTATTTGGGTTACTTCCTATTGGAGGTGAAGAATTTTGTGAAACCAGTGACAATTGGTGTGGAAAAGGATGTGTCAATACAACAGGTTGAGAATTTCCTTTAAAATGCTTAGCAACTTCGTCTCGATGGGGAAATTCTTGTGTGTAGTGATCTTCACCACAAATGAGACATGGAAAATTTAGTTTATGCTATGGTTTCTTCTCAATAACAGGTGGTTGTGCTTGTGTTTTTGGATTTTCAGTTTGATTGTTGTTTTTCTTAGGTTTATTGTTAGTTTTTCTTTTCCCCCCTGATTGTTGCGGAGAAGCAGATTGAATTGCATTCACTTTAAATACATGATTTGGGGTGGAGTTTGATGAGAGAAGAGTCAACCCGGTAGCTGGGGAAATGACTGAATGATTGGTTGTGTCAATCGCCTGTGAATTAGACTGGATTTTGACGGAACTGATAAATCCATCTGAAGAAGCAATGGAGGATGGTTTTGATGGGTTGGTTGATGTATGGGGAACATTTAAAATCAATTCATGCAAAGTACCAGATTGGGAATAAACAAAATCTAGATACTATGCATGAGCAATGGATTCCTCTTCTGTAACGACACCACCCATGGATACATCACGAGGAATAAGAGGTAAAAGAGATTTGATGAACCATTCAACCAACAATTGGTATGGAATGGTTTCTTTGATCAACCATCGTCGTCATCTCCATTCGTGAATATGATCAGAAATTTGTATGGAGTTAGCCCGATGAAGAGAGGTAAAAAATTATTGATTGGTTTCATAGCGAATAGGTAATTGGAAGTGGGTGAGAAAAGCCATGGAAAGCGAATTAAAATATTGAAAGGTTCTGTGTTGTATTTCAATGAACCATTTAGCCACTGAACCTGTAATTGTATGCTAGAAAATACATAAATGGATAGAATCATCCATTAGTGAATTTTATGAACACCATAGATGAAAGGTCATAACATGGTTATTAGGCTCTTCACCGGGTTTGTCGTCAAATTTTGGAATATCATAAGGTAATTTTCTAGGAATGACTGGCCAAAAAGGGAAGTGCAATATGGGATTGTTGGTTAATATTGACATATCCAATAGATATAGAGTGGCTAAGAATGGTAATTATTGGTTGACTTGAGGATGATACTAGTGTGGCATAGGAACACCAGTATGATCGTAAACTGGTTGTGGTGGATAGTTGTATCCAACAAGTCCTCCCATATGTTTTTGATTTTGAAAAACAAAAGTAGTATTCATTTGTTCAGGAAATTTCATAAAAGGAGAGGGGAAACCCATTTGGCCCTTGGGAGGATAACCAGTGTAACCCAGGGGAGAATAGTTAGCTTGACTATTTCGAGGCAGATAACTAGTTTTCCCTTGAGGAGGGTAACTAGGTTGACCCTGAGGAGGGTAAGGAACTTTCCCTTAGAGAGGAAAAGATGGTTGGCCTTGAGGACCCCAAGTGGGATTCGAGACCCCTGGGAATGGTTTTCTAGAATGTAATCCAGAAGGATTGGTATTTAATATTCCTCCTTGTGAGTTGGGGTTTGATGATCCTCCCTGATGTGGATGCTGAAAAAATCCTCCCTAGGGTGGTCCCCAAGATTGTGGAAGGTTTCTGGTAAATGAAGGTTGGAATCATCCCTCTGTCATTGGTTGGGTAGAAATTGGGAGTTTACTGGTAAAAGGGAGTTTCCCCCCAGTCAGAAATTGTGTGTTGAAGGACGGTTTCCCCTCGGTAGGGATTTTTCCACTAAACAAGGGTTTCCCCCCAGTAGGGATTTGTCCCATAGTTGGATTTTGTTGTGTGGAAGGGTTTTTCATACTTTGATGTGAAGATGTCCCAACAAGGTTTTTTTGAGTATATGAAGTCATTGCTTGAAGAGGGATGGTAGGTGTGACTGTCAGGGTACTTTGCAAATGACTAGGTAAAACGACTCCTATTTGACTTTTAACTTGTCTTGAAGTGGTAGCGATATTGATCATTTGTTTGACGGGCCGATCGACAGGTTGACTTGATGGTCCTTCATATGCACCGACAGTGGTAGATGTATGTGGAGGGTCAAAGAGTGGTCGGCCAAAATTTTTTTTTCATAAAGATCCTGACCCGATGGAGTTCTCCATATAGAACAAATGTTATTTTGTTGTGGATCTACCATTTCAATCGAGAATACATGGGCCCATAACCCAGGGAGTGGCATGTAAGTTTTAAACCTGCGAAGTAAAGCAATGCATATAGATTCCTAAGAAAAATATAATTTAATCAATGGCTCATTCACATAGTACACAAAGATTTATACCAAAAACCCTCAACCGGGAAAACCTTTCTTATATTCATTATTATCAAATTTCACCATTCACTATACAATATATACAATGTTTTTAGGTATTCCGTAGATACCAAAACCCTAATCCCTAAATCCGGGGTTAATTTACAAAACTGCTAAAAATAGCAAAATCCGCTAAAAATAACAAAAAACCACCCAAAACAAAAATTGGGGACACTGCCCCGGGCTATCGCCCATTGTCAAATGCTGCGTGTAACCAGGGGAATAATACCTGCCCCCCCTAGAACCCCCTAGGAAAGAGCCCAACGCACACGACACAAAAAAATCACTAGTACGAGGGATCGTCAGATGCATTTGTCATATCTAACACACCCACACACACACATGCAAAGAATATAACACATACCCAACATTCTCCCACTTGTTGTTTTCTTTGCATCCAGGGGTCCAGGGGATTATATAGTCAACAATCCAGGGCAACAATTCCCATTGTTACTCTACACCAGGAGAACTTTTCTATGCTCACAGACTTTGTCAATGAATCAGCAACATTCTTCAAAGTGTCAACCTTTTCCAGCAACACCTTCTTTTCCTCAACCATGTCTCTCACAAAGTGATACTGAACATCAATATGCTTTGTCTTCGAATGATAAGCGGGGTTCTTTGCCAGGAATATTGCACTCTG
The DNA here is from genome assembly GCA_009831015.1 of Picea engelmannii. NCBI lineage: Eukaryota > Viridiplantae > Streptophyta > Pinopsida > Pinales > Pinaceae > Picea > Picea engelmannii. Next base: position 88,255 of record ML822050.1, on the reverse strand, counting down.
ATTGTCACAAACTAATCTCACTGCTTATTGTACCAACCCAATACCTAAACACAATCTTTGTAACCATACTGCTTCCTTGCTTGCATGAGTGGTTGCCATGTATTCAACTTCTGTAGTTGAGAGTGCCACTGTAGCCTATCTTTTTCTCATCCAACTGCTTACTCCTCCAAATAGGTTAAACACATACCCACTTGTAGATCTTTTGTGATCTAGATCTCCAACCCAGTCTGCATCAACAAAGCCATGTATGTCCACCACTCTGTCCAATCCTGGTCTTCCTTGGTATCACAATCCATAACTGGTGGTGCCACAAAGATACCTGAAGACCCTCTTTACTATTGTCCAATGCTCCTTCCCTGGTTTTGACATATACCTACTCAAAAATCCCACTGCATGTGCAATTTCCGGTCTAGTACAGACCATTGCATACATCAAACTGCCAATTGCACTGGCATACGGAACATGGGACATGTCCTCTTACTCTTCCTGTGTCTTGGGACACTGATCTATAGATAAATTTACACCTATATGAATAAGAACCTTGACCGGTTTACTTCCATGCATATTAAACCTCTGCAATATCATCTCAACATATTTTCTTTGATTCAACCAGAGTTTACTATTTGCATGATCTCTTTTAATCTCCATTCCTAGAATGAAGTTAGCAACACTGAGATCCTTCATGTCAAATTTGGAGGATAGTTTCTATTTCACCTCCTTGATAACATCCATGTTATTTCGTACCAACAACATGTCACCAACATACAACACTACATAAACGAAGTGATTACCAACCTGCTTGGAATATACACAGTGATCAGCCCTACTTCTTACAAATCCCAATCCAAGGATGTATGTGTCAAACTTTTGGTACCACATCCTAGGTGATTGCTTCAGACCATATAGTGACTTCTTTAGCTTATAGACCATCTCTTTCTTTCCCTTCACTGCAAAGCCTTCTGGCTTCTTCATGTAGATTTCTTCTTCCAGATCCCCATGTAGGAATGCTATCTTCACATCCATCTATTCCACTTCAAGATCAAAAGCAGCAGCAATAGATAAAAGAAATCTAATAGAAGTTAACTTATCAATAGAAGAAAAACTCTCACCAAAGTCAATTCCATCTACCTGGGAATAACCTTTTGCTACTAACCGAGCTTTATATTTCTCCACTTTACCTTGTGCATTAATCTTCTTCTTAAACAACCATTTTCTACCAACAGATTTTCTTCCAGGTGGCAACTCAACTATATCCCATGCCTCATTCTTATCCAAGGCATCCATTTCTTCAACCATGGCCTTCTTCCAGAGTTTACTATCCTCTGAATTCACTGCTTCCCTGACAGTTCTGGGATC
>ML822050.1:46537-86849 GCA_009831015.1 Picea engelmannii | reverse complement strand
AACTATATCCCATGCCTCATTCTTATCCAAGGCATCCATTTCTTCAACCATGGCCTTCTTCCAGAGTTTACTATCCTCTGAATTCACTGCTTCCCTGACAGTTCTGGGATCATCATCAGTAATAGATAAAGAAAAATTTGAATAGAAATCAAGTGGACTATGCCTTTTTGGTTACCTTTTATCTCTCACTGATATCCTCAATACTGGGGTATGAGGTTCTTCTTCTTATTCTTCTGCTTCCTCTTCTTCAAATGATTCATATTTTGCATCATCCAATTAAAGCTCTATTTTCTCAAGTTCGTCTTGCGTTGGTAGAAATTCCTATTTGGACACATCTTTTACCTCTCTGAACACAACATCTCTACTATAAACAGTCTTCTTGGTTTCTGGGTTCCAAAGTTTATAACCTTTCACACCATCTTTATAACCAATAAAGATACACTTTTCAGACTTTTTATCCAGCTTACTCCTATTTTCCTTCGGAACATGTACATAAGCATCACAACCAAACACTCTGAGTTGTTTAAGAAAGGGTTTCTTTCCAGACCATACCTCGTGTGGAGTTTTATCATCCAACGCTGATGAAGGCGATCGATTGACCAGGTAACATGCGACACCCACTGCCTCTGCCCAGAATTCCTGTCCTAACCAGGCAACACTGAGCATGCTCCTTTCTTTTACCATCAGTGTCCTATTCATCCTTTCTGCAACTCCATTCTACTGAGGAGTGTATGGAGTAGTCTTCTGCCTTGCTATACCACACTTCTTACATAATTCTTCAAATTCATTTCCACAGAATTCTCCACCATTATCTGTTCTGAATACCTTTATTTTCTTCTCTGTCCGATTTTCTACCAGAGCCTTAAACTCTTTAAATTTATCAAATACCTTAGATTTCTTTCTAAGAAAATAAATCCATGTGTTCCTTGAAAAATCATCTATGAATGAAACATAATACACATATTTACCTAGGGATGGAACAGGAACAGGTCCAAACACATCACTGTGTATCAACTCTAAGATCCCCTTTGCTCTTGTAGAACCAGATGGGAATCTTACTCAATTATGTTTACCATATATGAAATGTTCACAGAAATCAAAATCTAGAGTGCAATTAGACATACCTTCAACCATACCTTTACCATGTAGTGTTCAAAGGCCTTTTTCTCCAATATGTCCCAGTCTTTGATGCCACAGCATGGTCTTCTTTTCAGGGATGATATTCATATTGTCTTCTTTATTTTTCTACTCAAGGACAACATAACTATTACACCCATTAGTATAAGTGCTTCCCAACAACTTGTACAGAGTTCCACACTGAACTCCCTTCATCAACACCATTGCTCCTCATACCATCTTGCAAGTGTTATTTCCAAATACAATATCTACTCCTCCATCATCCATCTTGCTTACAGATATTAGGCTCCTGGATAGTTTTGGAATGTGCAGAACCCTAGGGAGAGTTCTAATCCTTCCATCTTTTAGAAGCAACTTAACCCTTCCATGTCCAAAGATTTTTGCTGTCGATTCATCTCCTAGGAACACATCACCACCATCATATTTTTCATATTCAGAGAACCACTCCCTGTGAGGAGTCATATGGTATGAAGCACATGAGTCGATCAACCATACATCATGGTCTGCATGTGTACATGTATATGCTAGGTATATATCACCTCCTTCTTCAGTGGAGGTTTTCACCTCTGTGGAAGAGGTACTATCAGATCCCTTTGGTTTTTCAACCTTATTAGACTTGCAATCTTTCTTATAATGCCCTTTTTTACCACACTTCCAACATTTCCTCAAATATTTTCCTAGAGACTTAGATATACCTATAGATTTAGATCTCCACCTTGAAGGCTTACCAGGGTTCCTGTCTTGGGTACACCCTCTTACAAATAAAGCACATGTGATGTGACCATCCATGCTCTTTCGCCTCATCTCTTCGGATAACGAGGATGGAAATACATCCTCATACTTCAATGTAGATTGAGTGGTACTACCTATTTCTACAACCATATTATCCCAAGAGTCTAGCAAAGAACATAACAAAGTAATACACTTATCTTCTTCTGCAATTGTAATATTAACAAAGACAAGTTAACTTACCAGAGTATTAAAGGCATTTAGATGTTCTGTCACAGAATCTCCATCTTCCATCCTAAGATGATACAAATTATTTCAAAGAAACAACTTGTTCACCAGGAACTTTGATTGATACAAATTCCCCAACTTATCCCATAGTTCCTTGGCTATAGATTCTCCTGAGACATTCAAAAACACTGAATCTGCTAGGCAGAGTCGAATAGTACTCCTTTCTCTTCTGTCCAACTTCTCCCAATCTTCCTTCGACATACCAGTAGGTGGTGTACTGGTAGTTTGTGTACTGGTAGGTTGTGTACCAACAGCCTGTGTGCTAGTAGACAGTGTACTAGTAGGCTATGTACCAGGATCCACAACGATCCATTGTTCTTTGTCTACAAGAAGGTCCTCCATTTTCAGCTTCCATAGCTCAAATTTTTTACCATTGAACTTCTCTATCTTGATTCTATATGAGCTTGCCATTCCTCTTTCTATAATCGAATCTCCACTACAAAAGCTCCCACTAAACCCAGGTTTATCACATGCCCAAGATAAACTTGATCTATCAAGACCGAGCCAAACCTTCAACAACAAAGGTGTCCCTCTTAAGCCAAAAATGAGCTCTGATACTACATGTAAGTTTTAAACCTGTGAAGTAAAGCAATTCATATAGATTCTTAAGCAAAATAGAATTTAGTCAATGGCTCATTCACATAGTAAACAGAGCACTAGTACGAGGGATCGTCAGACACAGTTGTCATATCTAACGTGCCCACGCACACACATGCAAAGAATATAACACATACCCAACCGTGTATTCTTCGTTGAAATTTGGTTGTATTGGTTCCATGTCTAGTTGATTGTATGGCCTTGATGGTAGGCTAGGGTGATCTTCTACTACAATATTACCCGAGGAATCCACTCGGACAAGGAGTGGATTGTGAGGAATCTCCAAAGTTGGGTTTGTAGGAAGGGTGGAACCTTCCTGAACTGCAACTAAATCCCTATGAAGATTTTCTATCAAAGGAATAGTGGCACTCCCAGCATCTGAATAGTTTTTGACCTCTTCATAGTAAGTGTCTTCCGATGATTTAGGAGGTAAGTTTTGTATCCTTATGGAGGAAACCCTTGCATCCTACTTTATCTACAAAGACTTTATCATCCACAGTACCAATTTAAGGACAACTTAAGTAAACAAACAACATTCTCTAAGAAATCGATAAAACCAACAAGAAAAACAATGTCTTCTCCTAATGAACGTACTAGTTGGTGATGAAATCCAACATCGTGTGATCAAATTGAGAAGGATATAGGATATGAGTGGGTGGATCAATCACATTGGCGGCCTCCTTAACAAACTTATGCCTTGGTGCAAGTTCCCTCGCGGTTTGACCCATGGGTTACCCTCCAAGGAGACCGAGTGAGTTTGACCAACGTTTGTTCCAGGTACAACAAAGAATTCCCTTCATCGTCACCTTGTGTAAAGACCTTAAATATTGTGTCCACTAAAGATACCAACTCCCAGTCAACCTCTGGGTGGGTATAATCGACAGTCGAGTCTGAACGTATGGGCAGGATATCAAGTCCGAAATTCTTCAAGATAACTAAGGACAAATGGACCTATAAACTCTAGAGGACCCCGAACGGATTCATAATTCATGAAGCTCCGAGAACAAATGAAACCAGTTGATCCTCAAGGAGAACCCCCAATATATGATCATACCACTATGATTGGTTAAGCCTTGGAGGGATAATCTTTGTTTCTCTCCCACACATGACCTCATGTCTAACCCCTATGTGAGAGGGGGATCCTAGCTATTCTTATATGAAGGTTGGATTTTCTCTCCCTATCACAAGATTTTTATTTTGTCTTGAATTCTTTGGAGATTTATTCTCACAGCCTATTCCAAAGCTCTATTCCTAATCTATTGTTGGTGTAAAGATCCAAAAATAAAAGTTTTTAGTTCTATTTTAATTAGCGTTCATTTTCGTGGTTGTTCGTTACACAAGGGTGAATGATAGTGAAACTAATGATGTTTGAGACTCGACTCCATAAAAAGGTTAAAATAATGATATGCAAAATTTATTTTCAATGAACTTCTAGTTACGGGAAGGAGAAGAGTTTATTTTCTTTTGTCACTAAAAAACACTCAAGCATGCTACATTTTATTCTTTTAGTTCTTAAACAAGAATTTAGACAATTGTCAAAATATAAAGAAGACCTTTTCAATATCCAAAACCAATGCATACAAGTATTTATTTGTTTTATTGTGAATGAAAACTAAAATGTTCATCTAATTCTTCGTTCTTTCACTAATAATGAAAAAGTTCCACTACTGTGACTTGAAAAAGTTAGAAGCAAAATCACACAAAACAAAGACATTCTTGGCAGTAAACAAGACACCAAAAGAAAAACAACTACCAAACTATTCACTCAAAGAAAACACTAAAAACCCAAAAGTCACACTTTATAGTCTTTCGGAAATGAGTAAGGGATCAAAGATAAAGAAAACAATATTGTGATCGATGGCATTCCTTGTGAAAACCTCCAATCAAACAGATAATTGAGAAGAGTGGAAAAAATAAACCAATTTCAAAAGAGAAAAGTCAATTTTGCAATAAGGAAAGACAACACAAACTCAATGAGGACTAACAAGAATGAAAGGTAGTATGTTTGAGTCAAACAGAGGACAAGATCACACAAAATAGGATCTGATTTAGAGAAAGGGATCCAAAGACTATACCCAACAAGAAAGAACGTCTACAATTTCCCAAAGAAAGGAAAATCGACACTTTGGTAACCAAAGCACCAGAGCACTGCAACGCTCCCTAGTAGACTCTAGGGGAGTGTTGATTAAGCAACAATTCTCTAACTTGAACTACAGAGGGGCACTAGTTCTGAGAAAAGTTTGAGGGAAAGCTTAAAAAACTCAATAATTTAGGAAAATTCAGTAAGAGGCTCTGTGAGACAACTTAGCAGAGAAAAAAATATGTAAGGACATATTAAATCAATAGATAAGATCTAAGTATAGGAAAAGGTCACGGATCAAACAAGGAAAAAGAAAACTGAAAATTTGGTCCCTAGTGGAGTCGCCAATTTCTCTTATGGAAATATTCCCCTGCCGATAGGTGAACTTTACCTTGGATTATTGACCCCTATACCAAGACAGAAACAATCATTTGGACACTACCATTCCTATAAACTCATTTTTCTTATAAAAAAAGAGAGGAGAAGGTAAAGTAGGATGTACTCTATTTATGATGTTTTTCCTAACTGCTCCTACCTGCAAGCTCGATTTGATTCCTGGTTCAAATCAATACCTACAATGAACAACAAGAAATAAGTGACTTCCTTCTACCCTAATGGATTAGGCAAAGAAAACTTATCTATGCAAATCAGATTAAACATAGACAAGCATATGCGACCACATACTTGAAGGAAATAAGCCAAGTATATTAGATTATAACTTCAAGAAGAAACTTACAATATTCAGATGACGTTGCAGCAACCTCTCCAAGTCCTCCTCATCCAACCCTTGCTTGAAAGATCCACAATCAAAATAACAATGCTTGCTGATTTTTTCCCCCTTGTTCACCATGGGAATGTCTCCATTTATAGGCTTTGAGAGGCTCCACTAACTTGGGTATATTTGGAATTAGTTCATGATATGGCTCCAATAGTTGTGATATCTTCCTTAGATGCATCCCTGGAGTTAGATTCGATCCAAACCAACTTGATCCATCCATAGTTGTCTTTAGAAGAAAATTGGATTTCTTCCAATATTTCCTCAACCAACTTAGTGCTCCCTTATAATGGGAAACAAAGCACTACAAAACTCCCTCTGAGATGGGAAAAGAGTGCTAGTGCTCCCTATGTATGAGAAGGGGAGCATTGATCTTCCCAAAAGTTTCCAAGATGAACAATTCCCATAGAAAAACATTTGTTTCGACTATCATATGATGCAGCTTCTTCTTCTAACATGTTTTAGGGGTTGTATAAAGTGGTTTATGGTGTCATTCATGATATGACACTTACAAAAAGAGAATGTGACACTTATGACACTTGTGAAAAAAGTGTGACACTTACAACAATGAGAATGTAACACTTTCGAAGTGAGGAATTTGATGTGTAACAACTATTAGATCTAAATTTCAGGAATTCATAGTGTGGAAGCAGAATCTCAATATACCATGGTTTGTTCCTTTTTCAAAAATTGAACAATTGAAAGGAGAAATGGCATTAAAATCTTAGGAAAACAATCTTGAAGAAAGAAAAATATTAGCTAAATAAGATTTTTCTTTTTGTCTAAATGCTCTTTTAGCTATGGATGCAGAGATGATAGAAATTGACCTCAACGATGTTCACTCTTCTATTGGGATAGTTGAATTTGAAGAAAGAAAGGAAAATTTGAAGAAGAACAAGGAAAGGATGCAAAATACTATATTTCATGCCAACAGAGTTAATTTGCAAGTCGTAAATTATCTTCTTGTCAAACAAAGTTTGCAATATCAAGATAATCAGTACACTGTTGTAAAAGTTCAAATGGGGTTACCATCGGTACATAAAAATGTTTTTACCTTTGAATTGAATGTTAATACATAACCCCCCAAGTTTGTAGTTGCATTATTAGGTTCGCATATGCAATACAAGGATCAATAGAAGACAACTATATCTACAAGCAAATCAAGGAAGGATAAGTCTTAATACAACCAACAAGAGATGGAGTTTCCAAAAGAAAGACAAATGTTCAAATCTTTGTAATATTTAGTTATCCTAGATTTTATTTTATTTTGAGATCTATAAGTGTGGAATTCTAACCAATTTTGGTTAAGATGATTTTCTATAAATAAACACATTAGAGATATAATGAAGGATTTTTCTCGCCTGATGTAAAGAAATAGTTCTGGATACAAATTTCTACAGGAAAGATAGAGATTCTACATCTCGTTTATTTGAGTTATGTGTTTTTTTTGTGTTTCTACTTCATCATAATCCATTTTCTTCACTCTAGGGTGTTTAAGGAAGGAAACACTGCAATTTAGTAATACATCTACTGTAGTTCACATAATTGGATATATGTTCAGCTATAGTTTTTCCTATATTTTGTTGTAAGTAGAAAAAGACTTGTATATGTTTGTATGTTCTCATCTTAATTCATATTTTAGACATACCTTTCATGTTTCTTCTATTGTGAATAAGGTAATATTTATCAGCATTGGATACCTTTCTTTGTTTGTCAATTTTATTTGCTATAATTCTACTTTCCATTTCTTGATTATTGATAAAAAAAACTCAAAGGAAGAGATACTACCTCTGTGTTTCTTGATCATTAGGTTATTGAAGTTTCATTTCAAGTTTAAGGTAGAAAAGCATTGTAAAATCAAATATTATTAAACTTGGATTCCTGACATTATTCCGTGAGCCCAGAGTAAATCTAAGGAACAACAATCATCATCAATATATTCTTGTTTTTTAAATTCTTGAAATTTATTGTGTAATTAATTATAAATTTTAAAATTCTTAAATTTTTAATAAATTTATGTTTAAAAATAAGGTTTTTATATTTTGGAATGCAATAGAATTTATCAAATTTCCAAATAAATAAGAAAAAATAACCATTTTTAAAAATAATAATTTGAAATATTATCACTTTACTTGTAATTTTTAATTTACATGTTTCAAAAAAATAAAAAATAAATTCAATATTTTCATTAATTTTGCAATTATATTATCTATTAGTATGTTTAAACAAGTTTAAAAAAAATAAAATTACGTAACAAACATGGTTTAATTTTTTCTTTTCAAAGGAAAAAATCCATAATTTTATTTTTATAAAGAAAAATTGCATTGTCATATGCTTCAAGACATTCAAAACTAAAGGCTCCATAGCCACATGGAACAATAGATCTACATACCTAACTTAAATATTAGTGAGCTATATAAAAAAGAGATGGTTGTTCCTTAAATTTAAAGGATGTTAATTACAACTCACAATATCAATATCTAAAAAAATTCAACTATCATGAATCTTTGAGATGCATCTTCAAAAATATATGGTTGTTCCATGATTTGAAAAGAAAAAAATATATCTTTCAAAACAAAATCTACGATTTGTCCACTATAAAAAAGGAAATTATATCCATGGTGCATAAGGGATATCAACTGTGTTCCCATCCTAAAAGATGGAAATGGTCCATTTACCATGCTCCAGCCCCAATGCTTCTTTTGAAAGGTTGTCTTCTACCTTGTTCCTATCCCTGTATATATGAGACAAAGATATATGTGAGAAGGTCGGCATCCATTCTTGTATATCATCAAAAGGTGGTTGTAAAGTAAAAAATTATGAGAGATGATTCCTTTCAAATCCATTAGATAACCAATAATGAATTCCCCAAAAATTAAAGTTGTGTAACACCAAATTCTTGAGCTAACTGGTGGGTTAATTTGAGAGCCATCAACTCATAATAGTTTTTTTTTCTTTCCCAATTCTATTATTTGAAAAGCGATACAATATTCCTCCCAAGCCTCCTACTAGAGGATTCCCTTGAGACACACCATCAAAGTATGCCCAAGGAATGTTCGTATTTATGACTTCTTCTTTTCTTCTCAGTATTTTATGTTTATCCTGAAACTAAGGACAAACATTTAGGATCTATATATCTATTGAATTTCACATTTAATGGGTATATTCTCCTATCTATCAAAAATATTCAGTTTTCTAGCAAGCCAATTCCCCCTGCTATATTGAGTGGAAGAGCTATCATGTTCTTTGTGTCCTTGTTTGTGTACCAAGACCTATAGTCTTCTTTCATGCTTCCTCCTTCCCATCAATTTCTTAGTCCTATCATGATTCCAACTTGTTTCTATCCTTCTTTGGAAAAGGAACAAGTAAAAAGTAAGCGATTAATAGTTTCCTATACTTGTTGGCATAAACTACACCATCCTTGGCCAAATAAATGTTTTACTATAAAACCTCATAGGTAGGAGACTTGTTGTTTAATGCCAACCACATGAATGTTTAATTCTTGAAGGACGCCTTAACTTTCTACCAAATATTTGGAGTAATCAAGAGTAACAATCGATATTTTCAGTATAAAACAAAGTAAGTATAGGTGATTTTAGGGGCGAAATTTCATCGATGGGCGAAATTAAGAGGTTTGGAATTTTGGTTGGGCGAATTGTTTACATAAAGAGGATTTTTGTGTTTACCTATATATAGCCCCAAATTTATTTTCAAATATATATATATATAACCATTAGCCCACATATATTTGTGAGGGAAGAGCATGGAAATCCACTTTCACCCCTTAATATTCGAACCAGATCCTCCCATTCGCCTCAATTTTTTGGTAATGACAATGATTCAAAGGTTTTTTGCCCCCATTTTCTGGTAATGGAAACGATTCAAAGGTTTCTCTCCCCCATGTTTTGGTAATGGAAACGATTCAGAGGTATTTTTCCCTATTTGCATGGTATTGGCAACGATTCATAGGTATTTTTCCATGGGTGCCCTCAAATCACGAGTGGAGAGGCCCCATAGTTATCTTACCTTACGTATTTTTCCCTAGTTTTATGGTATTGGCAACAATTCATAGGTATTTTTCCATGGGTGCTCTCAAATCATGATTGGAAATGCCTCGCAGTTATCTTACCTTACCTACATTGAAGGGTGAGTGGAAATAGTGAAGAGCAGGGACAAATACACTATCACATTGTATGGAGAAACAGAGTCTAAATTGTTGGGTATGAAGAGACATAAGAGAATACAGTTCTCCCCTACAATGTCCTTAGTGAGACTGAAAAAGCAGGTAAAACCCTTTATTTGACAATGTTCAACAGTTATGAACAACTCTATGACAGGTTACGAAAAATGTTTTGTATTGAAGATTTAGAGATTTTTTCACAGTTCAATGACATTATCAATGTGATTTTCTCGTCACCACCATTAGTTGATGTCATGGTAGCATTGTTTTTGGATAGAACTCTACATTTTGGGGAGAACGCAACAAGGAAAGATAGATATTGGAATTGGGGGGATAGGTTCCGTTCATTCAAAAATGATCCTAGAAGTGAAGAGTTTTATTCTCTTCCTCTAAACTTGACCAAGTTTTTCCCATCTGTCTAAGGATGAAACTGTATTTATTTGAGGTGGGGTATCTATTTTATCAATATCCTTGGTGCATTTGGAGAATAATTATGTATTTAATGGGTTATAATGTCTTCAATACAAATTGAGACAACTTCATAGTATGAAGTCTAAGATGTCCATATTTTATATCTAGCACTTGGATAGGGAACTGCTTCCACAAATTGTCTCAAATGGATATCGTTGTGCCCTGGTCAATCATTTTCAGAACACTTCAAGATCACCGCTCCTGGAAAGCAACAAACAGAGAATTATGAAAAGGAAAAGTACATTTCAAAGTAGTCAATATTCTATCTTGACTCCAATTCAAAAGAGGCATGTTGTGCATAGAGTAGTTTATTTTTGTAAGTACTTTTCAAGATGCAACATAATGTTTTTGTTGTTGGTACTTCAAATTGAGGCAATGGGTATTTATCTGGATCACATGAGTCATATGGAGGCATTTTATAGTAATGATATTTGAAGCCCTCTTGCAGGGGTATTAGTAGGAACTAACACAATACAATTGCTTTCTGATTTTCTCCATGTGTAATGTGAGAACTATTAGTTATTCATACCACGTGTTTAAAATATAAATTTTTTGGTAAACAATGTTTTCCTTTAAAATAAATACTTAGCTCTGTTGACAGGGAACTTGAGGCTTATCATAACTTTAGCTTCATGATTTTCTTCCAAAATGAATGCATGGAAATTATTGCAGAAAAAATGAGATGACATTGGAAAAGTAACGAAAAAATGCCACTTCAGCTTTTTAGATGGTTTTCCATGCATATATCAAAGATTTCTTTTGGGCAGAGTCATGATGTTTTGTACTTTTATTATGTTCTGCATACTGGGGATTTTTCTTATGCATTTTATGCTTACAAAGGATCATCTGATATGCTTATTATTGTTAGTTTGTGTTTTCGACCACATAATGATTTGTAATTCTTTTGGGGTTAATATTCACACATGTTTCCACCAATATGACATGGGCTCTTAGAGTTGCAAGGCCATCCCCATGTTGTAAAATTTTCCGATAACATAACATAGGGAATTCATGAGCATCCATTGCACTACCTTTTTTTAGAGACAATTCCGAGCATTGTTGGATTGGATGTTTACTTTGGAGTTGTACAATGGTCCCAGATGCATTTTTCATTTATAAAATAGCTCAAAAAATCAATTTTATTGGTGATTTTTTATTCTAGGTTGTGAGAAGAATGGGGTTTAAATAGAAGCCTTGTTCTTAGGTCGGTAATTTTTAGCATTGGTTCTATGCATCAATATCATTGTATGAATGGTAAAATCGCATTTACCCAAACTACTCGAACCTCTTTGTCCTTTGATTGAATGCAAGCCCCATAATTTAAAGAGAAGGGTGATTTGGAGAGTCCCCAGTGTTCACATTATGGTAGTTGTGGGAGGTATTTACCTCCACGTGTAAACCTGACGAGAAAAGAATATTCTAGGAAGAAAGAAGAAACCCTAAATAACCCTAGAAGACTAGTTATCTCAAGAGATTGATTTATATTAAGTTATAAGTCTCCAAGAGAAGAAGTTGGCCCAGATAAGTGACTTGGAGGAATATAAATAAAGGGTGCTTCAGCTCATTTGTACACACACCACACAATTGCAGTAGTGTGAAAGTTTGGAGAATAACTGCAGTTGCAACTGCTGCAACTAGCGGATTTCGATTTTGGTTGGGATTCTCTCTTGGTTATGGTTTGGAATTTTTGCTTGGGCTCTTCTAGTTATTCTTGCTTGGTGTGCTATCCCTGGAGAGAGGTGCACTATCTTGTTTGGCTATTTATCCTAGGTTTTACTTATGGAATGATTCTCTGTCAAGGTTAAGGTGCTCGAGGGTGGCTTCGGCCTATGGTTGGGTGACAATATTGCTATATTGTCTATGGTTAAACGAGCACATCCATTTGGATAAGCTCTCTAATAATATTTGGAAATGGCTTGTATGGGAGATTAGGAATAAGAGGAGATTGAGAATGGGTGCAGATCCTTAGGTTGGCAGTGCAGAAGGATTCAAGCTATCACATGATATGATTAATTCTCTTCATGGAAACTTTTCTTGCTTAATCAGGTAATCTATACAAAGTTAACTACTATATGGAGACAAGAATGGAAGTTAGTAGCTATGATTGATCTGGTTGGTAGAGAAGTAGAAGAATGGGAAGATTGTATTTCTATCCTTAGTTTAAGTCATTTGAGAATCAAAGATGATGAGGATGAGCTTATATGGTCAAAAATCATGTCAGAGGGATTTATACTCAAAAAGTGGGATATCATGCTCTGAGTGATATTTATGGGGTATAGGAAAACCTGTTTGTTGGTGGAAAATCATTTAGAAGTTTAAGTGTTCACTTAAAGCACACACATCTATGTGTCTTGCACTTGAAAAAAAAGTTCTTACTCAAAATAACTTGCAAAACAGAGGCAAACAAGGGCCCAATTGGTGTACACTTTGCAAGGCTAATGAAGAACATATTTCTCAACTTTTGATGTTCTGTACATTCACTAGTCAGGTCTGGAAAGAAGTGGAATCCAATACAGGCATAAGGGGGGAAGTTTGGGGTGGAAATACATTAGAAGAAGAGTTGAATAAATGGTGCAACAACCCAGTTGTAAAAAATATAAGAGCACTTCCATTGATTATAGCTTGGAGAATATGGTTAAATCGAGATGCTAACATATTTGAAGGTAATTCCAATATGGTTCTATGCCAAAAATATATCTTGTTGAGACTCTAGTGTCATCTAAATTTTATTTCAGTTAAAGAGTAACACCCTGCTTCACGAATGAACCCATGTATTATTAACCTTCAATTTTACAAGTGAGGAAGTTCCTAGCAACATCAACAAAGAATACATTCGATGGCTACTTGTTTCAATCTAGTAGAAAAGTAAAATTGAAGTGATAACCCTCCAAGTTCAATGGAGAAAACAATGGGATGAGTAGGCATTCGATATACAAGAGAATGTGATGTAGTTTCTTGCAAGAATAAACTTTTACATATTCCTTCATTTGGTTGTCATTAATTTAGTTAGAGATCTATTCACTTATGCACAAACAGAATGCACGCATCCCTCCTTTCTCACACAAAGGAAGACAATTAAATAAATGGTTATTTATTGAGGGGATGCATTGCCTTATTTCAGTTCAAATTCAAGCCAAAAACAATATAATAATACCCTCCAACACCTATAAAGAGTTGTTGTCAATATGCATTGTAACTTATGACAACCATGCACACTAGGAATTTGGATCTTATAACCTTCAAGCAACACTCGTCTACTCCTATGCTAATAACATAATATAGCATTCATGATTCAACTCACTATTAGAAAGATGAACATGGCCCATCACAATAAGATAAACATGATCAATCCTAACATTGAAAAAACCTTGGATCATGTTCAACTTCCAATAGTGAGTTGAAACCTTGAACTTGTTTACCTCCTAAATAGTGATTTGATGATTGGATTCACTTATACTAAACATTATCACAGCCCCTGTCTCAGATTGAGGTTCCTTCAACATATTTTCCATGACATTCTTTAGTTATTGTCCTTCACATTATTCTTAGTGGCATGATACTTAGTCTTCCAGTGCCTAGAATTATTATGCAACTGCCCATCTTAGAGGAACATCTTACCTCCATTGGAACAACAAAACCACATTTAAGAAACCCTTGACAAGGACGAGGTTTGGCTATTAAATGTATTCTCATTCTCCTTTGAGAAGAAGCTTATGTTGTAGTGTCCATGTACACTATGGTTGTTGAAGAGAAGATGGTCTATTGCTGAGAATCTATGGTGCATTCTTGAGATATCCCTATTATCAACATGTAAAGAGTTCATGGACATTTACAACATTTTCAAAAGTTAATTAATTTACTTAGGTCACATTTGTAATACATTTTATTGTTGTTTCACAAAATTTCTCTTGGGTTCGAGCCCTACATATTTCTTACTAGACTCTTTTCGTTACTTGTGTAGCATCTAGAACTCACACTAGAACCATTAAAATAACTATCACAAGTGCATGTTTAGACAAATATATTAAGCATTGAGAATAAAAAAACTATAAGTGCCAACCTTTATATTTTTGCACCTTCCATTACTATTTCCAGCTAGATTTGTTTATTCCGCTTGACAGGCCAAAATTAACATGAATCTTTTGAAATTCTTCCCCATGTTGTTGGAGGAAACAATCAATAAAAAACCAATTAAGACACCGAGAAATAATAAACTAAATCTAAATCATTTAGAAAAAAAAGGGCTCACTGTGTACATGCATACAAAGATAAGAATGCACATTGTTGTACATTAAGTCCTAGTTTCTTGGATTTTAGAATTGAATGCTTCAAAAACTATAGCCTACACCTATTACACTAGATTTATCTACTACTCTCTCCTTATGCTTAATATATTTTACTATAGTTGGCACCTTATATTAGTGTTACTCAAGATAAAGAAAATTCAAGATAATTTCCTCTTTATACAATGTACAATTTGCAACAGTACAATTGTTTTCTGATTTTCTCCATGCGTAATGTGAGAACTATTAGTTATTCATACCACGTGTTTAAAATATAATTTTTTTGGTAAACATTGTTTTCCTTTAAAATAAAGACTTAGCTTTGTTGACAAGGCACTTGAGGCTTGTCATAACTTTAGCTTCATGATTTTCTTCCAAAATGAATGCATGGAAATTATTGCAGAAAAAATGAGATGACATTTGAAAAGTAATGAAAAAATGATACTACCTCTTTTCAGAGGGTTTTCCATGCATGTATCAAAGATTTATTTTGGGAAAAGTCATGATGTTTTGTACTTTTATTATGTTCTTCATACTGGGGATTTTTCTTATGCATTTTATGCTTACACAACATTATTTGATATGCTTATTATTGTTAGTTTATGTTTTCGAACACAGAATGATTTGTAATTCTGCTGGGGCTAATATTCACACACGTTGCCACCAATATAACATGGGTTGTTAGAGTTTCAAGGTCATACCCATGTTGTAAACTTGTTTGATAACATAACAGAGCGAATTCATGAACATCCATTGCACCTACCATTTTTTTAGAGAAAATTCTGAGCATTGTTGGATTGGATGTTTTCTTTGGAGTTGTACAGTGGTCCCAGATGCATTTTCATTTATACAATAGCTCAAAAAAATCAAGTTCATTGGTGATTTTTTATTCTAGGTTGTGATAAGCATGGGGTTTAAATCTAAGCCATGTTCTTAGGTCGGTACTTTCTAGCATTGGTTGTACACATCAATATCATTGTATGAATGGTAAAATCAAATTTACTCAAACTACTTGAACATCTTTGTCCTTTGATTTAATACAAGCCCCATCATTTAAAGAGAAGGGTGATTTGGAGAGTCCCCTGTGTTGACATTATGGTACCTATGGGAGGTATTTAACTCCATGTGTAAACCTGATGAGAATAAAATATTCCGGGAAGCAATAAGAAACCCTAAATAACCCTAGAAGACTAATCGGCTCAAGAGATTGATTTATATTAAGTTATAAGTCTCCAAGAGAATAAGTCGTCTCAGATAAGTGACTTGGAGGACTATAAATAAAGGGTTCTTGAGCTCATTTGTACACACACCACACAACTACAATAGTGCGCAAGTTTGGAGAAGAAATGCAATTGTAGCTGCTGCAACTAGCAGATTTTGGTTTTGGTTGGGATTCTCTCTTGTTTATGGTTTGGAATTTCTGCTTGGGCTCTTCTAGTTATTCTTGCTTGGTACCCTATCCATGGAGAGAGGTGTCCTATATTGTTTGGCTATTTAGCCTAGGTTTTTCTTCTGGATTGATTCTCTGTCAAGGTTAAGGTGCTCGGTGGTGGCTTCGGCCTATGGTTGGGTGACAATATTTCTATATTGTGTATGGTTAAATGAGCACATCCATTTGGATAAGCTCTCTAATGAGATTGGGAAATGTCTTGAATAGGATATTGGGAATAAGAGGAGATTGAGAATGGGTGCAGATCCTTGGTTTGGCAGTGCAGAAGGATTCAAGCTATCACATGATATGATTAATTCTCTTCATGGAAAATTTTCTTGCTTAATCAGGTAATCTGTACAAAGTTAACTACTATATGGAGACAAGAATGGAAGTTAGTAGCTATGATTGATCTTGTTGGTAGAGAAGTAGAAGAATGAGAATCTTGTATTTCTATCCTTAGTTTAAGTGATTTGAGAATCAAAGATGATGAGGATGAGCTTATATGGTCAAAAAATCATGTCAGAGGGATTTATACTCCAAATGTGGGATATCATGCTCTGATTTTTATTGATGGGGTATAAGAAAACCTGCTTGTTGGTGGAAAACCATTTAGAAGTTTAAGTGTTCACTTAAAACACATATATCTATGTGTATGGCACTTGAAAACAAAGTTCTTACTTGGAATAACTTGCAAAATAGAGGCAAACAAGGGACCAATTGGTGTACACTTTGCAAGGCTAATGAAAAACATATTTCTCAACGTTTGATGTTCTGTACATTCACTAGTCAGGTCTGGATAGAAGTAGAATCCAATACAGGCATAAGGGGGCCAGTTTGGGGTGGAAATACATTAGAAGAAGAGTTGAATAAATGGTGCAACAACCTAGTTATAAAAAATATAAGAGCACTTCCATTGATTATAACTTGTAGAATATGGTTAAACCGAAATGCCAACATATTTGAAGGTAATTCCAATATGGTTCTATTCCATGAAAACATATCTTGTTGAGAATCTAGTGTCATCTAAATTTTATTCCAGTTAAATAGTAACACCCTGCTTCATGAATGAACCAGTGTATTATTGACCTTCAATTTTACAAGTGAGGAAGTTCCTAGCAACATCAACAAAGAATACATTCGATGGCTACTTGTTTCAATCTAGTAGCAAAGTAAAATTGAAGTGATAACCCTTCAAGTTCAATGGAGAAAACAATGGGATGAGTAGGCATCCGATATACAAGAGAATGTGACGTAGTTGCTTGCAAGACTAAACTTTTACATATTCCTTCATTTGGTTGTCATTAATTTAGTTATATCTCTATTCTCTTATGCACAAATAGAATGCACTCATCCCTCCTTTCTCACACAAAGGAAAAAAATTAAATAAATAATTATTTATTGAGGCGATGCATTGCCTTATTTCAGTTCAAATTCAAGCCAACAACAATATAATAATACCCTACAACACCTATAAAGAGTTGTTGTCACTATGCAATATAACTTATGACAACCATGCACACTAAACATTTGGATCTTATAACCTTCAACCAACACTCATCTACTCTTGTGTTTATAACATAATATAGCATTCCTGGCTAGGCATTCTTCCCATAGGTGCTCCAAGCAATTCCAAACACTTTTACAATCCTCTTGCAATAAATCTAGCCTACTTGACAAAGCTTCCACCTCCATAATTTGTTGGCATGTTGATTGCACCACTTCTTCTCAAGTGATTCAACTCACTATTATCAAGATGAACATGGCACATCATAGTAAGCTAAACATGATCAGTCCTAACGTTGAAAAAACCTTGGATCATGTTCAACTACCAATAGTGAGCTGAAACCTTGAACTTGTTTATCTCCTAAACAATGAGTTGATGATTGGATTCACTTATGCTAAACATTATCACAGCCCCTGTCTTAGATTGAGGTTCCTTCAACATATTTTCCACAACATTCTTTAATTATTTTCCTTCACATTATCCTTAGTGGTCTGATACTTACTCTTCAAGTGCCTAGAATTATTATGCAACTTCTCATTTTAGAGTAACACCTTAACTCCATTGGAAGAACAAAACCACATTTAAGAAACCCTTGGCAAGGACGAGGTCTGTCTATTAAATGTATTCTCATTCTCTTTTGAGAATAATCTTATGTTGTAGTGTCCATGTACACTATGGTTGTTGAAGAGAAGATGGTCTCTTGCGGAGAATATATGGTGGATTCTTGAGATGTCCCTATTATCAACATGTAAATAGTTCATGGACATTAACAACATTTTCAAAAGTTAATTACTTTACTTAGGCCACATTTGTAATACATTTTATTTTATTTTTACAAAATTTCTCTTGGGTTCGAGCCCTAGATATTTCTAACTGGACTCTTTTTGTTACTTGTGTAGCATCTAGAACTCACCCTATAACCCTTACAATAACTAGTACAAGTGCAGATTTAGCCAAATCTATTAAGCATTGAGAATAAAAAAACTAGAAGTGCCAACCTTAATATTTTTTCATCTTCCATTACTATTTCCAGCTAGATTTGTTTATTTCGCTTGCTAGGACAAGGTTAAGATGAATCTTTTGAACTTATTTCCCATGTTGTTAGAGGAAAAAATCAATAAAAACCCAATTAAGAAACTGAGAAATAATAAACTAAATCTAAATCATTTAGAAAAAAGGGCTCACTATGTACATGCATACAAAGATAAGAATGCACACTCTTGTACACTGAGTCTCGGTTTCTTGGATTTTAGAATTGAGTGCTTCAAAAACTATAGCCTACACCTATTACACTAGAGTTCTCTACTATTGTCTCCTTGTACTTAATCTCTTTTACTATGGCTGGCACCTTATAGTAGTGTTACTCAAGATAAAGACAGTTCAAGATAATTTCCTCTTTATACAATGTACAATTTGCAACAAAGAAATCTCTCCACTCAATATAAGGCTCCAATTTCAGAAGTATACAAGGGTTCATTCATCATCAAAGGCAAAGTATGTTGTGATAAACTACCAAAAACATCAAAGGAAAATGATTTAATGGGAAATATTAGGAGTTGAGACATAAAAAGAGATTTTTCCATAAATGCCAAAGCAAGATAATATAAACACAATATAATAAAAAGGAAATATACATCTTTGAGTTTCATAAATAATGTTTTTCATAAAGATATTAGAAAATTGAAAATGTTTATCACTTTAATTAAAATTCATTTTCTTGCATTTAGCTAAGAACCATTTCAATTTCACACCAATAGCATGGGCAATGATTTGATAAATCTAGGTGGTCAAGTGTAAATGAAACATGTTATAAGCCCTAATCTAGAACATAGTACGTTGAACTTTAAGAGTGAAATCACACAACGAAATTCGTTTGAATAATGAGGTTCTACCATTGATGCAATAAGGAAGCCATCATAAATTAGCTTCTACACATCTTGTCAAATCCTATTGTTACTTTTTGTGTGTGAAATTCGCTGGTAAAATCCATAGATTCTTCTGCAGCATTTGATTGTTAGTAACTTAGTCCTTTTAAGATCACTTCATCTTTACCATTTTGTAGATGGTTTTGAAATATTTGTATTCAAGGAATTTGCAGTGTGTAACTATTTAAGAAGGGATTACAAGACAACACATATGATATGCAATCATCACACGATTTACAGGGGAAAATTGAGACAAATTATTTTGGCAGAAGGTCATGATAGGCCTAACACCACCAACAGTAAAAGAAGTTCGAGTAACCTTGCAACTTAGAGGGGAAGGATTTTGTGATCTCCCTAGGCATTACACCTTAGATGAAAGGGTCAAACCAACCAAGTTATCCATTGAGGATATATATATATATATATATATAT
Source organism: Picea engelmannii (assembly GCA_009831015.1). Classification (NCBI taxonomy): domain Eukaryota; kingdom Viridiplantae; phylum Streptophyta; class Pinopsida; order Pinales; family Pinaceae; genus Picea; species Picea engelmannii. Next base: position 67,016 of record ML822050.1, on the reverse strand, counting down.
ATATATATAACACAATTTCTACAATAAATGTTTGTTTAGACTTTATATGGATGTTATATAACACCATCTTTGCAACAGATATTTTTCCAAATTTTGCTAAGCAATTTTCTTTAACAAGTGTTGCAATGCAGCATAGTCCCTGCCGAACCGAAGTCACCATGCCGAACCAAAATTGCCAAAGATTTGCTTGATGATTCTTGTTAGACTCAGTGTGACGACTAAGGGAGCTGATCAGCAATGGAAAATACCACTCAGTCTGCCAAGGAAAAATCCCAACATGGAAAGGAAAGAACTAGCTCCTTCTTGCAACAAGTTGATTATTTTATTAGAAAATGGAGTTTTTTAAATTAAACAGGTTAACAATGAATTTGAAAGATTAGCAATGATTTTGAAATCTTATTTTAGTTTCCAGTATATTGAAAATTAGTTTTCAATATATTGAAATGAATGAAGTTTGAATTGAAAGCTTATTTTCATTTCAGTAAATTGAAATGAATGAAGTTTGAATTGATTTTATGCAGGCAGAGGAGAAGGTGAAGAGCTCTGTGGGCACTACACAGAGCACCATGGAGGTTCTGAAGCATAGAATATCTTAAAGCAGGATAATCTCCAACCTAGTAAGAAGATTGTCCCTTAATAGTTTATATATATCCAAAATCACACAGATATAAAAAAAGGGAACCAAACATCTTTCATCTTTTAATTAAAAATATTCCCCTATACACTCAGGGTAACATGGTTTTCCTAAAGATCATGTTTCCAAGATGGAAAGATAAAATATTTTTGGGTTTGTAGAAGCTCCTATCTAAAGATAGATACTTTCCTTGAAAAAAATAACCTAACTACTGGAGTACATATTAGATTCTTTATATGAACATTTAGTTTGACTTTGAGCATATCAAAGTTTCAAACTTTAGAACAACTGCAAATAAATCTTTTACTTCCAAATTTGTAATCACTGCCTTAGTTTGTAGTATGTACCCTGAGGGGATCCAAAGTACCAGAATTCATGTTGAAGATATCACCACAAGCCATTAGGCCCAGGGAACAGTTTTCTAGAGCTCCTGAAAAAAGGTGAGAAAGGTAGGTGGCCATGTTGTTGGCCCTGCCCCTTGGGGACAGTTTTACTCTGGGGTGAAGACCCCATGCAAAAACTTTATTAGCTTATTCTATGCATTGATGATCATCTACGCATGTAAAACAATTATCTTCACATAGTGAAGCCAGGATAACTTATTTTTAGCACTAGAAGACCAATCACTTCCAAAAGGCTTAAAAGCACACTGGTTGGTTTCTAGTTCTTTTAAATACACTGGAATCATAAAAAGAAAAATAATTTAATTTTTACCTATGGGATGGTGCATCAGAGAAAACAAGGAATGGTTGATAATGATGTCCCATGTGCAGATGTTTAATCCCAATACTTGTACAAGGAAGCATTTTATGACCTTTGTTTACATGGATGAATGTTTTCCAACAGAAAACCCAGAAACTTAAAATACTAGATATAGATATGTGAGTAAACTAGAGTTTCTTTGTCTTTGACTACTTGGGCTCCCACTCAATGCAAGAAGTGGTAGACACAACTCTATCTGATCACCATCCCAATGACTTTGAAATTGCATGGGAAGTGGACTTCCATCTCTCGCCAAAGAAACATACAAGTTCGATGTCTCTCATTTGAAGAACCCAACATCTCTCAAAAGAATTAGGAAAATAAAGAATTTAATCTGAAAGCCCAGAAAAAGATTGGGTTGAATTCACTGGTAGAATGATACCATTTCCAAAATATCCTCTTCCTTCATGTATATGGCAAGAAAATTTTACCATAGAAAGTGAGATGAATAAATAGTGGTTGAAGAAATGACTGTACATCTAGTTAACAAGCCATTAGAGGCACAACCTTCCAATAACTAATTGCCAACCAGGACTACAAAACTTGCAAGCAATGAAAATTGTTGAGGTGCACAAAGCAAAGGGAGCCCAAATTTGATCCATCTACAGTTGCTAAAAGTCAAGGACATATCATCCAAGAAATTCTCTGTAGCCATGGCTACCCAATCATAACCCTAACTGAATAATTGTTGTTCAAGCTACCAGAAATATCATTGGAAAGCCAAAAATGGCTCATCAGTATGTTGACCATTATAACATCGTCTTCCAAGCCTATGAGAACATGATGACTACTGAGCATAAGAAAGCAATGCAGATGAACCAGACTATACAATGGAAATGAAGGAAATTAAACGAAGAATAAATGGAAATCTTTTGCTAAGTGAGAATGGCTAGCAGCTAGTAAGTAGGCATTGTCAATGACTCGTTTCTTGTAGTGGAAGAAGAGGAAATTGTAAAAGAAGCTGCAAATTGAATAGAAACATACAAGAAACCTTCATGCAAAAGTAACTATAAAAAGACATGGTCTTATAGATAAAGCCAACAACAATTTAGTTTGTCTTGATTGACCAAAAACTGAATGGAATTGATTCAGTCAGGACAGACAATCAACTTATTCAGTAATTTATTTATTTTTTGTGGGCCAATGTTGATCACAAAAAGGCCTCCACCATGTGAAAAGGGAGTTTTGATGCATTCCCAAGGACTTTGGGGATATTGGTGTCTTTTAAAGTTTGATGTTAAGCTTCAGAGAGAAACACTACACCCAATGAGTTTATCAGAGCAACTTGATTTCCTTTATATCAAAATTTGAGCCACATAGTGAGTTGTGTGGGAAAATGTGGGAAAGGATTAGAATTTCATGACTTGATAGTTACCCCAACACTCATCAAAATTCAAGGGTCCTTCGTGCTTCAAATTACTCAAAAGGCCTGGAAGGATTATAAACTATTTCTCAAATGGAATGGGAAGTATATTTACTCTGGCATTTATTTTAGCAACCAATCTTTATGGTGGACACCATGCTAGCATGGAGTGTTCAAATCCTTGGGAGATATACCAGCGTCTAATGATATAAGACTTTTATAAGAGGGTTAACATTAAACAATTTGTTAAGCTCTCTAAATTTAATAGGCTGGTCATTAAAGAAAAATCCAAGATATATTCCAGGCAGTCTTCACTTTAATATGGACATAATTTCAACAAGCAATTGGTAAAAGGACTAGGTATGGAACTACCTATTTCACCATAATAACCGTCTATGATTATATTTGGATTATCAAAGAAGCAATCATAGAAAATAAGCTCAACAAATCCTTGAGCTTAAAATCAAAGTTCTCAGCCTAGAATGTCTCTTGAACTACACTTGGATTTTAAGGTCAATAATTGTCAAAGCATAGAATGTTTCTTGAATGCAAACTAATTGTGTCACTAACATTAGTTGGAGCTCAAGTGTGCTTTTTGTAAGTCTCAAAAAGTTGAGCAATCCCGAGTCTGAAGATGTTTCCTTCAAGTAATAATGGATGTGTTTGGCATGCATGCTCTTGGTTGTTACTTGAAAAGATTGGTGTAAGAAAGTCAAAACAATTTTAACCAAACTTTAACAAATAATTTTAAACTAATAATTTTTTATTTGACTCCAAAGAAAACAAAATCCAAGGTGAGATCAGTATAAGTGTCATCAATGCCCGGGTTTGATATTTGGCCTCGGGTTTCTGTCTTGACATAGGATGGTTACCTTGCAGTCAAATTGGAGATTGGCCTTAAAGGGCCACTATTTTTTGTAAAAAAAAACATTAAAATCCAGGCTTCTAACAACTTTTTCAGGTTGAATATCAATTCATGGCGTGCACTACATAAAGGAAATTATTTCGATAGTGCCCCTGTCTTCAAAAATGTCACATGCGTTACCAAATCTGATATGTTGGCCAAAGGTCAAAAGTGTGACACTGCAAATTTAGGTACTAACAGAATGTGTGCACGGATTGTTTATGTTTCCAAGCTTGAAACAATGTTTGATGCCATAATTCCTTAATCCTTTAAAAGTATTCATTAAGGGCAACTTGGGAAGTGAGTGTGGACAATTTGGACTCTTTCCTTTTTTTGTTATTTGATGGTATTTTGTTGTTGGAATTCTCTATAAGGGTAGCTTATATTATTGAGAGACTCAAATGGCAAATGGACATTCCCCACATTCCTTTTATGAAGTTTTTAAAAGTTTGGTATGCCAAACTTTGCAACAAAAATGTGGCAATATATTCTTTGTATGCTTCAAATTTTAGAGTTAAAATGGCCTTGATTTGGCTAGAGTGTATGATTTATGTATTTTTTCTTCAGTCTAGTTAGTACTACCAGAGTTGTCTAAATATGGAGCTATAGGAACTAAAGAGAATACATGGTGATAAAACATGCTTTGAGTCCAAAAGGTTTCTCATATAATGCAATGTAAGATTGAATCTTCATGTCTTTGGCTTGTGTATGATATAGAATGTTCGTAGTGGATTCTCCTCATTCTCACAAGAATGACAGTAGGAAAATAAGTTGAATGGGTGAATTGAAGTGTATTGCTCATCTTTTCATCTATTGCAATGATGTTGAATTTTCATTCGAAGCAGTTTATTTCCAAATTTATTGATAAAAATGTTGCAATATAAAAAAATTGACTAACCACATCTTAGTAGATTTAAAATTAGCATTACAAACGTGCGGGTTAATTAGTCAACATTTTATTTTCCCATTGGCATAACCTAGTAGGATTTTTGTTATAATACACCTTGTTCTTTTAGTTCATATAGTTTTTTTAAGTTTTTGTTTTTAATTATACTCTTGGTTTTCCCAATTTGAGCTTAATGCATGATGAAGAATTTATGAAAGTGTCCCAAAACTTGTTTAAGTGAGCATACAACATAGGTTTAGGACAGAGTCACATATAGCCATCTACTATTCTATGTTTCGTGCCCTTATAGTTACCAAAATTGTTTTTGATAGATTCTATTAGGGTCCTATGTTCCATAGTAATCAAGAGTTGTTAATCTTCTAAGTTAGTCAAAAGTCAAAAGTCAAATTTTGGTCTATTCTAGCAAACTTTTCCTAGTCACAAGGCAAAGAGTATTAGTTTGATAGAGAGTATTAATTTGATAAAGTGTATCAGAGCTACATCATCATGTTCCATACTCCAAGGCATATATTCATCTACAACAAGGATCATCAGTCCTCTCCAAAAACCAAATTTGGCACTTGACTGCACTTTGATTGTGCAAAAACATTAGAGTTTTTCTTTTTTTAGTCACATGTTTGCAGAGACGATAGTGACCCATAAGAGATGAATCTTTGGAAAATGGAGGAGGTTTTTGTTAATGAGAGGAAAAAGTAAAATAACCTATCTCACTTTTTACACAGGTGTTAAAGGGTGAGGTATCCATGCACGTATTTACAATCTATTTTTCTGAATGCGCAAAGGCATGTTTTAGTCATCTTTTTGCAGAGAATATTATGAAGAACTGGAGTAGAATTTTGGGAAACCGAAAGAGGTTTATTTCAAAAGCATATTCATATAAAAAAAATCTTTCAATTTATACACAGTTATTAGGGTTAAAGAGATATCATCTCGTATTTGACCCCTATTTTTCGCTGTGCTTCTGGCAGATTCGTTGCACTTCTGTGTAGCAAATATTTTACTCCATGTAAATAGTCAAATGGTAATTTGGTGAATGTAAATGGTAAAAATAAATTTTATTAAGGTTTGGTAAATTTAATTGCAAGATGATAAGGTCTAATTCATGTATTGGATTCTTTAAAGGATAAGCTCAAGTAGTTTAGGAAAAGGAGGAAAATCAATTCTAACTCCTCCTAGGTTTTAGCAATGATAGGATAGATGCATATATTTGACTTTTTGGAGTAGAATTCGAACTCCTTAGGAGGATTTTGACTTGTTTTCATTATATATGAATGTAATGCAATGTGTTAGAGGTGGGATGTCTGAGATTTTGAGAGACAAGGAGCAACGTGTGCCTGTACATTTCCTAAATTGAACACAAAGACAGTTTGCAGACTTGTGAAGAGATTCTTGTGATTTGATCATTGGTATGAGTCTTTTTCTTCAATTGTGTAATGTTTCTCTACTTTATATGATAGATTTTATGATCAAAATACTACAATTTTCTTCATGTTCAACTTAAGAAGTGATTTACAAAAATCAATCTTATGCTCTGTATTGTTTTAAGTTGACCATTTTTGTTTACACCTTCAACTTGTAAATTGAACTCATATGCAATTTATGCTCAATTTACATTTTCCTTTGGTTTCCATCACCACTATACTACAACGAAATCATAAACATACCAATGTTCACTTCTATCTTTCCTTTTCCATAGTTGTATCCTTGTTTCTAGTTCACTAGGGTTTCATAAAAACAGTAACCTATTTGAAAAGATGACTCCATCTATTTTCTCATCTCCAACAAATCAAATTATCCATTAGTGAGCTTAATACCTAGCCTAACATCATCTCCATTCAGTCATTTAGTTGGCTGATCTAAATGACAGAGTCCACTCTGGGTTGGTAGGGCTAGCTACTCAATCCTAAAGATTATTCTGTGGTTACCTCTTTGGTTTATTTTCTCAACCTTGGGAAACTAAGGAGTGCTAACAGATTCCATTGTGAATATTATTTTTCAATCCAAGTGTTTGATGAAATCCTCCAAAGAATCATATTGTTTTGAAAGGTAGACATTGTTAGATAAGACCAAAATTGGCATGTCAGGGATGCCCTGAAACTCCTTGTCAAATCCAAAGAAAAGGGATGGATCCTAGTTTGGTCACTATTATAGTCAAAATTATACAACATATAAACATCATTCCCAACAAAAATTGAATGACTTTCTTAAATAGCCCTCTTCATTGTATCTTGCTTCAAAATAAAAGTATCATTCCAAAATGTTTACTAATGCATGCTCAACATCTTCTGAAGTTTAATCTACCTGCATCCAACTAAGGGGTATTTCTTTCTATACATAACTTATACTGCAAATCATTGTTGTTGTTTCCATTACATAATCCTATTAGCACAAGGGAAGACCCAGGGTTCAACGCACCAACAAAACCCTAACTACTGGCCCTTTGGGAAACATTTGCAAAGCAAATGAAGTCTCAATTGAGGTAGAGGTAGGGGGGGTTGCAGGACTCAAGTGTCTACAACCAGGCTGGGACACAGATCTGTGATTACAACACTTGAAAGAGAACTTAGCATATAATATGAATTATATTATGGTTCTCATTCACATCGCAGATTAACCCTTATTATATATCAGTGCAGTGACAATCAAGATCAAGCCCTTAAAAACTCTTAGCACATAGCATTAGCTCAGATCTAACATTCAAATACCATTAAGCACTAAGAAAAAACATCATATGCATTCATTATATGTTATAACAACAACACTAAGCAAATTTAAACACATAAACAACAACACACAAAGCACATCAAGACGCGGGATCTATGTGGTTCACCTTAGTGTGGGGCTACATCCACCAACTTCTTCTTCTTCCTCTTATTTATTAGTCTTCTTCAATCTCTTACATTCATATTCTCCTGTGCACAAAGCCATAGAGCCAACTCCATAGAGGACGGGAGATATGCGCGCACCTCGCCAGATCCTCCTTCCCAGAATCAGGTCAAGGCACAAAGCCAACTCCTTACTAGCACAAAGCCTTACTTTACACTACCAGATTTCACAAAGAAACTTACAATCTCTCGCACTAAGCCAAACATATTGTGCACATAGCTAACCACTAGGCTTATTACATCGCTTAGCTACTTATTTATACATTTACAATAAGGCCTAATCATGGGTAAACCCAAGGGATGACATCCCTTAACCCATTACATAAACCCCAAAATCCCTTCGTTTGGTCCACAATCTCACAAAATGAGTGAGATCCCGCGATCTCAAATCTGCGTGGACGCTCTATCTTTGACCAGCCTATCAACGACCTAAAAGTGGTCAAACACAACCAATGTTTCCTCAAAACTTGGTCGAGGGAGAGTAGGCCCACAACACTCACCTATGACTCGTACCGAGTCACTCAGATCTAGGAAACAATACAAATTGTTGTTTCACTAGAGCCTCCTTCTCAGCGAACTCCTGAATCAGTTGCTCTATAACAGGCCCTTCTAGGCGTTGTTCCACTGTCGTAACCACTTCTTCCAGTTGCGAGCCTTATCTTTCAATCTCTTCAAAAAGCATACATGCTTCATCCTGCATCGGTTGGAGTCTCTATGTAACCTCCATGACTCTTCTCTAGATGGAAGTAATTTGTTGTTGGACTGTGTGTTGTTCCTGTGATCTTTTCATATTCTTGATTGTAGTAAGAAGCTTCATATGTTCTTGCACGGTGGACGCCTATTACTTCACTTCCTGGAGTTGTGCCTCCAACTTACTCAACTCCCGATCTACTGCAAGGCGCTCATAGGTCTACGCACTATGATGACTCAGTTGCTTACACTTTGAGGTGAGTGCCCTGATTCTTTCTACTCCGCTATTGGTGATTTCTTCCCTTTGATCTCGCACTTCTTGCGGAGTGCTCGACACTGCTTGAAGTTCTAACTCTCTCACTCTTGCTTGAAGCTGCTGAATGTCCTCAATAAGCTTCCCCACTTGAATTTTGGCTGACTCTTCTTCCTCCTGTGCCAAGCCCATCACAGAGCGAAGTGATTTAGTCACTGCTTCTTTAATCACAATCTACTCTGCGAGCAACTGGTCTTTTTCTTTCTGGATTTCTCTTTTTCCTCCTTGAACATCGCCCTAATTTCATATTTCTCCTTCTGCGCAACCCGAAGTCGCTCTAAGACCTCCACCTTCTCTTTCTTCATGGATTTTGTAGCATACTCCTTTTCTTCTTGGACGCGACGAAGTTGAGCCTCTGTTGCATCTGCTAACCTTCATAATTGTGTGGGCTCATCCCCCAATTCTAAAATCTTCGACGAAGAAGGTGTAGTAGGTACTGCGTGGCTCGAATAGAAGTCGTGTTGTATGTCTTTGAGCTCTTTCTGAATTTGTTCATACATTGTCTCCTGCTTTGCTCCATGTCTCTACAAAATATCCTCTGAAGCATCCTCTACTTCTGCGATGATGAGATCAACATAGTCCACTATGAGCACATTCTTCAACTGAGGCTTATTGGCTTGGGTCTTCTTTCTTACTGAAGGTTTCTGCGAGGAAACCTTCCTTTTATTCGATGTTTTGGCCTTAGTAGGGGGATCCTTCAGTGGTGTCACTTCACCTTTGTCTTGATTTTCTCCTTCTTCCCCTCCTTCTTCTTGGTTTACTTCATCTCCTCCTCCTCCTGCAGGTGAATCAGGCCTACTTTCCTCTGAGGAATTATCCTCCTCATCACTTTCTATGTTTTGTAATCCCTCCTTTTTATTCTTTTTCTTTGCGCTAGTCTGTCCATCATGCTCGACCCGGGTGACCAAGGGCCTTCCGATGATGTCAGGGTCGAAGAGTTCTGCATTTTCGACCAATACAAGGAACTCTGTTGGCCATTATTTGGTGATCTTCATCATGTCTTCATCAGTCAACTTATAGTAGGACTGGAGTTCCTCCTTACTCTCATCCCTGCACACAGTGATGTAGATAAAGTGTTGATCTGTGCGGAACTTCGCTAGTGGCATGTACTGGTGCAGTGTATTCAGGTTCATTCGTGGAAATGCCTCAATGGCATGCTTCAGCTGCTGGTAATAAGAATGGAAGACAACATTTGATTGCCACTGCTTCAACATGTCATTCATGTACCACAAGGTGGAGAACCTCGCAGCCAATGGCTCCGATGTCTCAACCTCATGGAAGGCTACTCCTTCCAACATTTTCCAAGCGAAAAATGTGATTAAAACCAATAACCAACTCAAATGGAACTCGTAGCCCTGATCCTGTGTTTCGTGGCAGTCATTCTCGAGCTTGTTGACGAGGTAGCTCGCCCAGTTCATTTGCATTCATTCTATGCACTTCCCTGCGATTTCTACTATGAATCTTGTGACTTGTGTTGGATGGTTCTTTCTGACAAGCTTACCAGCTATAAGCTGACAAGCTAGGAACACTGTGCCATCCTGGATGGAGGCTACCTTGTAGCTTCGCTTTTCCTTTTCTACATTTCTATAGTCTTCCTTTATGCCTTATGTTAGGGAGCGATATGAAGTCTTCCCTGGGTAGAACTGGTGAGGGTCCGGTCCTTGCATGCTCAGTCCTATGATCAGGTGGATCAACATTGGATCCACAGTGACGCGCCTGTAAAGCCACAGATAGCCTCCATGATAGAATGACAGGAGGATTTTAATGCAAGAGTTAACATATTGGTGTCGGCCAAAGTGAGGGATCTTCATCACATTCAGGATCGTTGACTGGGCGATCTCCTTTATCCACAGCTGGGAGACTATGCACAACTTCTTCCCAGTCATCTTCATCAAATACCTATGTGGAACAAGCATCGCATAGTTCTTCCAGTCTCCTAGGTTGAAGTTGTTGTTCTTCAAAGTTGGGATGTGTCCTAACTACGGTCCAACTACGCGTATCCCCTACAAGATGTACATGGTGATCAACGTGTATTCAAAGTCACGTGGGATACTGTCGAAGTTCACTGCGCCAACCAAAGGCGGTATGTACTCTGGCAAGACCGACGAGATCTTCTTCGTGTTACCCAGATCATCACAATGTTTGCTTCACTTCTCAGACGTAGTACGACTAGAATGATGTCCAGTCGAAGGGGATGCTTGTAATTATCCAGTCGATGATGCCTGTATTCCTACAGACATGACTCTCTCAGCCATGAGTTCCACGAGAATCTCCTCCATGGATTTTTCTAACGCGCTATGTTCTCCCTACATCCACACTTGTAACCAAATAAATCGGGTAGGCAAACAAACAAGTGAGGTAATCAGATGGAGGAGAAGTCTAGAAAGCACAGCGCGATACAATGGATTCTTTGTTAGCTCAAATATCACGGTTTTCAAAAGGTGGTCCCGGCGCAGCATTCGACAAGTTAAATAAGCAAGCGTCATAACGGATTCCTCCAACGGTAGGAATGCCACGATCAATACAAATAAGTCTGTTATGGCCCAGTCTCAATGGTCCAATGACAATATTTCTGGCAATAACTTTGTTTCTATCCATTCTGGAGCGTCATTCTAACGGTCGGGGTGCCTCCAATGGTCATATAGGTTCGTCGTGCTGAAGACCCATTCTGCGTGGTTCTGCTATTCTGGCGGGGTTCAAGTTCTGTAGATTTGACTCCTGCGAAGTCTTCTCTAGAACCTTCCGTAATTTTCATAACTTGGATCTCTTCTTAATGAGCTTCCTTGCCTTCTTTCCTGTGATCCAAGTCTCTGGATTTCTCTTTCCATTCTTATTCTTATATTTTCTTAGCATAGTAACTTCGTGCTTCTGGTGTTCTTTCAAAGGGGTCAAAGGTAATACCTCTTCTCTTACTATTTTTGGGGTGGATACACTTCTTTCCTACATGGAAAGGTTCTGTAAGTGTTTATGCGTTCTTTTAACCTCAACAACGAATTCAATTTCCCTTTGTTGCTTCGACTTGTCCTATTTTTCTTATATTAGTCGCTCTATTATTCTAGCTATGAGATCCCTTAGTTCTTTCTTTTTCTTTCCTGTGGTTACCTCCTCTGTTTTCCTTCTGATCTGGTCCTTCTCAATCCAAGTCTTTCCTAACAAAATTGAAAAAGGGTTGTTGTTCTCAACAAACTTAATGACTTCATATTCTTCTTTAGTCGATGTTTCATGAGCAATCATAGGTATATTAGTAACTCTTCCACATAGGGTTATCATCTTTCCTTTAAAAAATCCTATCTTTCCCAATGAAGGTACTGTAGCAGGCTTTCCCAAAATTTCCCAAGTGATTTCTAGCATAATATTTGCATGTGTTTCTTCATCCAATACACAGTCTATGTCGAAGTCTTCTATTCTTGTAACTATGCGTTGTTTTTCTTTCAAGATCTATGGTAAACTGATGTCGTTGTGATCATCTATTGCTTCTTTTAACTGTATTAACATAGTCTCTGGCTCTTTTTTTGTATGATTCTCTAACATATCCATAGTATCTTGACCTTCTTCATAGTTTTCTTGTCTCATGTTCATATTTTTAACTTTAGCAATCATTCTTGGACAATCCTCAACCTCATGACCAATAGCTTTACAACAAAGACAAATAGGACCTATACCATGGCATTCCTTAAGAAGATGTCCTGGCCTTCTACAATTATAACACAATGTCAATCCTCTCTTTCTTTTAAATGATCCCCAACCTCTCATGTACTGCATACTAGGATCATAGTGTTGGACCTGCAATCTGCAAAAAATCTTTCTAGGTTCCTGCATCCACTTATTAGTTCAAAAATTCTTTCTATGCATAGGAATAACATATCTTTCTCTATTTCTATCAAATTATCCAGATCAACTCTTTCTTCTAACTGTGCCCTAGTTTTCAGACTAGGATTATATCTATCAAATATACCTAGATTCATACTTTCGAAGAAAAAAATTCCACTTATCTTACCTTTACTAGAGCACAAAGCTTTAAGATCTTACCTCTTTTCTTCAGATCAGGCTTCTTTCTTAGCACAGAGCTTCGCAAGTTAAGTAGAATACTGCGCACTACAACAATAGATCTATGCATAGAGATTTCTTTTTTCTTCAGATCCCAACAATCACAGTTTCAGGTCCCGGCAGTAGAACCATTTTTTGGCACAGGGGCAGACCCAGGGTTCAACGCTTCAACAACGCACCAACAAAACCCTAACTACCGACCCTTTCGGCAACACCTGCAAAGAAAGTGAATTCTCACCTGAGGTAGATGCAAGGGGGGTTGCAGGACTCAAGTTTCTACAACCAAGATGGGATACAGATTTATGATTACAACACTTGACAGAGCACTTAGCCAATAATATGCATTAGATTATGGTTCTCATTCACATCGCAGATTAACCCTTATTATAGATCAGCGCAGTAATAATCAAGATCAAGCCCTTAAAACCTATTAACACATAGCATTAGCTCAGATCTAACATTCAAATACCATTAAGCACTAAGCAACAACATCATATGCATTCATTATATGTTATAACAACATCACCAAGCAAATAAACACATAAACAACAACGCACAAAGAACATCAAGACGCAAGATCTACATGGTTCACCCCAATGTGGGGCTATGTCCACCAACTTCTTATTAGTCTTCTTTATTAGTCTTCTTCAATATCTTACATTCATGTGCTCCTATGCACAAAGCCACAAAGCCAACTTCATAGAGGACAGGAGATCTGCATGCACCTCGCCAGATCCTCCTTCCCAGAATCAGGTCAAGGCACAAAGCCAACTCCTTACTAGCACAAAGCCTTACTTTACACTACTATATTGCACAAAGAAACTTACAATCTCTCGCACTAAGACAAACATACTATGCACATAGCTAACCACTAGGCTTATTACATCACTTAGCTACTTATTTATACATTTACAATAAGGCCTAATTATGGGTAAACCCATGGGTCGACATCCCTTAACCCATTACATAAACCCTAAAATCCCTTTGCTGGGTCCACAAGCTCATAAAATGAGTGAGTTCCCACGATCGCAGCTCCGCTTGGACACTCCATCTTTGACCAACCTGTCGAAATCCCAAAAGTGGTCAAACACGACCAACATTTCCTCAAAACTTGGTCGAGGGCCAACAAATCCTTTGCATTTAAATCATATAGAAACTTATTACAAATACCTTTCTGCAAGATTTACAACATTTTCCAGTGTCTCTGGGTCTTATAGGACTTCCTCATATTGCTTTTGAAAACCACAGACAATCTTCACAGTCCTTCAGAGTGAAGTGTGGCATACTTTCCTAAAGATTCATACATAGTCTATCACCAATTGTTACAAATCCATTATGAATCTAGTAAGGCACAACGATGTCATTACAAGCAGTACAGATTTGAGCTATCTCATTTTCATGATGGGAAATATAAGATCCACCCCTCCACCATGAACAAACAGTAACCCAAATGTGCAACACTCATTGTACTGTATTCAGTATGTAATCCTAGCTCATCAACTACTATTATTTTCCTTTCTGAATCTTCCTTTATGAAGCTGACACGCTAGTAATATTGTTAGTGTGGAGGTAGCATTAAATTTTTAATGAACCAATTGCTACAACACTAGCATATGGCTTGGATTGGACCGTTTAAAAGAAAATTGGGAAATATACACCTTCCTCCTTACCCAAGAGAAAAATGTCACGGCCCATAGAATTACTAGATAGCCCAACAATAGTTTCTTGGTTTTCAAAGTGCCCAACATCACCCAAATTGAATTTATAAGCTAATATATTGACAAAGATATGAAAAATAATGTAAAGGAAGAAGGTGGGATTGAGGTGGGAAGGTGTTTTTATCCAACCATGTTTGATGTTGTATTTAAAACCTTTAGTCCTGACCAACCTCTCAGTCCTTTAGGAAGGCCCACGTAGGAAGATGCTCAAGAATTTCTTAGTTTTGTTATGGATTAGTTGCATAATGAACTACTTAAACTGGAAGGTAGTGACCTAAATGGCTCTGGTGGCAACAAAATTTCATTGGTTACAGTTAGTGGCAATGATGATTGGGAGATTGTTGTCCCTAAGAATCAAACTGAAATAATTAGAACACAAACTTTTATGGAGTCAGAACTAAGTGTCATATTTGGGGGGAAATTGAGGAGTGTTGCCAAATAAAGAGGTAAATATATGTCCTTTACATATTATATATTTGTTTGAAGTGAGAAGCGAATCTTTGATTTGTATCCTTTTGTAGAAAATAGATTTTAAATTTCTACCTTTCATAGTTGCACTAATTTATAATCACATCGTCATCTAGATTATGGAGGGAATCTGGTGGAGAATTTTTTTTTCAGAAACGTAATGTGTATAATAGTGAATTAAATGGCTAAAGACAATTGTAGAAATAAAACATGATAATGTTGTAGTGGGCATAAATTTAATTCTCTATTGGTTGTGTACAATGGTGGTAGCAATTTCTAAGAAGAGATGCATCCTGCTCCCATTAGACAAAAGCCTCATGCAAGAGGGTGATTCCCTTATTCATTAACATATACAACATAAAATGAAAGGAAAAAAATATGGAAATACCAAGGATAAAGTAGGTGGAAGGCCAAGAGTTGAGTGCCCCGAGTTTTAGTTGCAACACTTGATTTGTTGGGATTGTTAACTTTTCACTCCAAAATTTGATTGGGATGCAATATAGCTTATTGGGAAGCTATGGTTGAGCTATAGAATGTGGAAAGTGATATGGACCCTAAAAACAACAACTGGGAAAGGATCAAACCATGTGATTTTCAGATTTGACCTGAAACTTCTAAATTCATGGGCTATTATAAAAAGGCCTTAACTTCCACCTAGATCACCATTTTACTTGGAAGCACTCCTAATAAAACATAAATGGGATGAGATGGGACTTGTTGGGGTCCTATAATTATAGGTGAATCGATTCTTCGACTGTTGATTTGGCATTTCTCTCATGATGACGAAGTCCTGGCTCAGGTGATTCCACTTCCTCCCTCCATTCTTGTCACTCAATCCCCCATCACCTTATTGCATCCTTCATACACACTGCGCCCTCAACCCCTTGTCTTTTGTCAGCCTCCAGTATCCCGCCACCTTCACCTGTCCATAAGAAAACAGACTTAGGATAAACAAGAATAGCAATAAAGTTAATATAGGTTAAAATTGATTAATAAACAACTAGTTTAATAATTGATTAATTATTAATTAAATACTAATTAATCAATTATTAATTAAGTTAAAAAATCTAGGTTAGTAATTAGTTAGTAACTTGGTTAGTTTAATTAAATAAAACAAATCATAAAAATTAACAATTAAAATATAAAACAACTTAAAAAACAAAAAATAAAATATAATAATTAAAGTAATAAAACAAATAAAAAATTAAATAAAAAGAAAATACAAAAATTATATTAAAAACATATGTATTAAAGCATCAAATAACATATAAAAATCAAACAAAAAATATATATATTAAAAACATAAAACAATATAAAACAAATAATAAAAACAAATACGAAAAAACAATTAAAAAACTAAAAAAAAACAAATTTAAACTATCCTAAGTCTACCCCACTCACCCCCACCTCACGTCATACTCCACTCCCCCTCACCCACCTCACATCACCTTCCACTCACCCCCACCTCACGTCAACTTCCACTCACCCTTCACACTCCTGCCCACACCTACCTCCACTACCTCCACGCATCTCCATACTCCAACGCCCCCATCCACTTCATATCCAAATTAATTTACGCTCCATAAACTTTCCGGAGCCCCCCCCACCTTCCGAGCTTTAACGAGGGGGGGGTCTGGAATGCCCATTAAACTCCAAGCTTGTTCCCATACATCACATTTAATCAAAATAAATATGCAGCCCATAAAAATTCCGGACCCCCCCTCACCATCCGGAATTTAACGAGAGGGGGGGGGTCCGGAATTTTGCGTCTCACGAAAAACCCACTTCTCCCATTTTGCCTAAATTTTCCATGTTTCAGAACGTCGTCTTCCAGAGGATATTTTGGGCAAACGGAGATTGATTTTAAAAATCCGAGAGAGGGTTTTTCTCATCACGGGCTGAGGAACAAAAACCTCTCTCAGTTTTTGCAGCGGAGTTACGAGAAAGGAGAATCGAAGACATGTTCGAGGCCTATTTTTCCAGATTTTCAATTTTCGGTTTCAGTCCCGATCTTGCAGGAGCTGTTATGGCCAGCTGGGGACGAATTTGGCGAAACCGAAGGAGACTTTTGTCCAGAACATGCCCATATACAATAACCTCTTTCATTTTTCTCCCAGGTGTCATCATTGAAGAGAAAATCATGTCTTCTCAGACCCCTTTTTCGCAGAAAACCGGTCCGTTTTCATGGCAGAAAGCTCCAAATTTTGTGGGAGTGGTGGTTATTTTTGGCCGAGGCGGTTAAACCAACTTCCGAAACTTATTGAGGAGACCTATCCTATTTATTCAGATGATTTTAATGTAAAATGGTTCGACCTGTGAGGTTCATGGACTGGACTGTGGGTTATGTATGACCAGAAGACCTTTTTCTTCTCTGTAATTTTGAGATGAGCAATCAGCAATGAACATGTTTTCTTTTACATGATTCCTGTGTGGTGATATTGGTGGTGTATTTCTCTGTTTAATGTTTTTCCTGTGATCATTATGCTTGTTTTTAGTTCTTATTATCAGAAGGAAAGTAATAGAAGAAAAATTTATCAGCAGATACTCTGCCTCTGAGCTTTTGATGATCTTTATGTTTTCTGCTAAAAGCCTAGTTCAGGAATTCTTAGCTGCTCCTATGCCTGGCTTTTATCTCCCCTATTTCTTCCTCAAATAAATACCATTAAAACTCAATTCGATCCAATATTGCTGCTACCTTGCCCTGTGAAAGAACTTTGTCCAAATCTGAGAGTGAATCACCTTGTTTAAAGCACAGACCTGTTGGCAGTCAAATCATTTTTTTAATTGCTCTGAAAAAACGCTGCCTACACCTCTTGTCTTGTCAATGATGAATCATCGTCGCATTGTGCTTCTAGACGTTTGTTTCATTTTCGCGACAATTACAATTTGATTTCGACTCAGTTTTCACAATTGCAAGTGTGAAAACACCTCTTTTGTTGCTTAGATTGTCGTCGTCTTTGGTTGATTTGCTGAAAGACACTTGACCACTGGTTTATCACATGACTGCTAAAGGTTTTCTCGAACTTATGTCCTTGAGCATTATCTTACCTTGATTGCGCATTTGGATATGTTTGATTGCTAAACTTTTGGGCATAAAATTTATTGGTTTTGTTCTGATCTTATGAAAGTTGTAATGGATTTGGTCTTATTGCTTTTATCCTTATTGCTATGGGCTTTCACTCAGTTATTATATGAGAAATTTGGATCAGAATGAAAACATTTCAATGTGCAACGAATACATTGGTAAGTTGATGAAGTTTGGTAAGTTGATGAAGTTTGATTCAAGAAATAGCAATGGTTTGAAGGCGCATGGAGTAATCATATTGGACTTTACAAATCGATGCTTGATATATTATTTGGTAAGTTGATAACACATTGAAATGATTCGTATTTCCAAGCTATGTATTAGCATTAATTAATTTTAAACCTTGTGGTTGAATGATTGATTGACACGATGGATATGGTGTTTGGATTGAACTGTACACTTGGCATGAGTATAACACATGGTATTGGTTCTGCTCCGGTTCGCTGGCACGTTAATATGATTACACACCTATTTGTTGGCCGATATGCATGGTATAAACGATCATGTTTTTTATAACACTGTACTCAGTCAATTAATACGATGCGTGGCGGTGGTAATCCCACCACCTTCGCATGCATGGAGTTAATTCCGGTCTATTCGAGCTTTGAAGCCATCAAACCTATCGTTTTTCAACTCTGTGCATTGTTCCATTCAGTGTAAACCCTACCATGTACAGAGGTTATGGCTCCTGTCGTAAGGGTCGAACCTAATGGGTGCCAAGCACTATTGACATTCAGTGGTGCGTGTAGCGACCTAGAACAACACGGATGGCTTTCTTTCATAAGGACGTTTGATGGCTATGACCTCACAGTGGCTCGGCAATTTGCAATGTCGTTTGATGGCTGTCGAGCCAAAGTGGGAGATGTCCAGCTTGAAGTTACTGAAGAATTTCTCAGTCTGGAAACCGGCTTGCCTGCCAAGGGACAAAAATGGTCGAAAAGCTGCAAGGTAATTGATGTCCCATGGACATTACTGTTCCAATCGCGCACAGTGAACTCGTGCGACAGAGGATTACCTGCAAAGATGTTGAAACCCCGCCGGTATGATCTCTTGATGATTATCAAACGTTTCGTTACCTGTGAAGGCAGGTATGGGTTTATTTTCTTATTCCACCTGTGCTTATTAATGGTTTTCATTGGTTTTGAACTAAGTATGCCTTACTATCTGCACCGAAGTCTGTTCAAAATGGCTAAACGATACAAGCATAGCCAGGCTGACACTAGCCTCTTTCATGTTGGGTTGATCAAAATGGTTTTAGTTTATGAGTTAGGGTTGCATCGTGATTCTTGGCATGATTTCCTCAGCCGTAATGGTTTCAGGGAGTCAAACCCTCCACAGGTATATAATCCCATGGTGGCCTAGAGTGAACCTACCCCTGTGCCTTATGATGTTTTATTACCTAGACCTAAGCCCGAGTCACCTACAAGTTTGCCTAAGTCTGTGCCAAAACAAACCGAAGTTGTTAAATCCACAAGCCAAAAGACTAGATCGAAGACTGGTGTCAACACTCGAGGCAAGAGAAATGCAAGATTGATCTCTCGCATGGCGAGGAATAAGCCTAAGCCTCCTGCCAAAACAGAGCCTATCGTGGTCAGGGAGGACTCTGATTCAGACATTGAACGTTTTCTAATTGAAGAGGGCTTCTATAACAAACCTCCTCATGATTTCGTCAAGAACCTACCTCCCTGTCTGCAGGATAACCCTCACTTTCCTGGTATTGAGCCACTCCATGAAACCCTTGGGGAATCATCAAAAACCCCTTCTGGCCAACATGTTGCTACATCTTGCGATCAATGTGGGTTATGGATTGAAAGATACTATTTGGATGTACCTACATTGCAATCTAGGATCTACGAGTTGGAAAACCAAGTGGCATTGCTCACTGGTAAGAATGCAAAGGTGCAACCTTCCGATAAGAAGCAACGAACCACGGGTTCAGTCCTCTTCAAAAACGTCGAGTCTTCCACTGCAATTATCAATTCAAAATTGACATAAGTCCCAGCAGTTGTGATGGTATACTTCTCGTTTATATTACTCTCTGTACATGTTTTGCCTGCTCTGTTACATAAAGCATGCCTCGTTGTATATAATGTTTGTTTTATTTTTATCGTTTAAAATTCGATTGGATTTGGTCTTTGATTCGATAGATCATCAAACAGATATGATTGTTTAAAATTAGCTCGATGTTCTGTTGATGATACAAGCTGTTAGTATTTTTTAAATATAGTCTATCGATTAGTATCCCGAATTTTGAATACAGTCAATGATATAATCCGAATTGGTTATGATATGAGTATTATTGATAAATGGGTTAACTGTTTCAATTCCGTTTGACCAAGTTTCATATTTCTCTGTTGATACATAACTGAATCGTAACTAATTTGATTTTCATTGATTGCAATTTACTCGAATTGGATTCTGGTTAAGGTTACGATGTTGTTTCTATGATTATTTCCTTGAAGATTGACGTGGATTATTGCTTGATTCATAAATATGTAGATTTTATCATGCTTCTGTCCGTTGGCTGTGTAAAGATTCTTGAGTTGATATGATTTCATCTGATTACAATGGAGACTGTTTATACATTGCGATTCTAATTAAAAGTTATCATTTCGTTACTATAACTAGTCGATGGCAGTTATGACCATATCTATGAATCATTGGAAATTAAGCATGTAAAGTCTATGACTAGATTTATGGATA
>ML822050.1:25290-36675 GCA_009831015.1 Picea engelmannii | reverse complement strand
TGCATGATGAAGAATTTATGAAAGTGTCCCAAAACTTGTTTAAGTGAGCATACAACATAGGTTTAGGACAGAGTCACATATAGCCATCTACTATTCTATGTTTCGTGCCCTTATAGTTACCAAAATTGTTTTTGATAGATTCTGTTAGCGTCCTATGTTCCATAGTAATCAAGAGTTGTTAATCTTCTAAGTTAGTCAAAAGTCAAAAGTCAAATTTTGGTCTATTCTAGCAAACTTTTCCTAGTCACAAGGCAAAGAGTATCAGTTTGACAAAGAGTATTAATTTGATAAAGTGTATCAGAGCTACATCATCATGTTCCATACTCCAAGGCATATATTCATCTATAGCAAGGATCAATAGTCCTCTCCAAAAACCAAATTTGGCACTTGACTGCACTTTGGTTGTGCAAAAACATCAGAGTTTTTCTTTTTTTAGTCACATGTTTGCAGAGACGATAGTGACCCATAAGAGATGAATCTTTGGAAAATGGAGGAGGTTTTTGTTAATGAGAGGAAAAAGTAAAATAACCTATCTCACTTTTTACATAGGTGTTAAAGGGTGAGATATCCATGCACGTATTTACAATCTGTTTTTCTGAATGCGCAAAGGCACGTTTTAGTCATCTTTTTGCAGAGAATATTATGAAGAACTGGAGTAGAAGTTTGGGAAACCGAAAAAGGTTTATTTAAAAAGCATATTCATATACAAAAACATGTTTCATTTTATACATAGGTATTAGGGTTAAAGAGACATCATATCGTATTTGACCCCTATTTTTTGTTGCGCTTCTGTGTAGCAAATATTTTACTCCATGTAAATAGTCAAATGGTAATTTGGTGAATGTAAATGGTAAAAATCAATTTTATTAAGGTTTGGTAAATTTAATTGCAAGATGATAAGGTCGAATTCATGTATTGGATTCTTTAAAGGATAAGCTCAAGTAGTTTAGGAAAAGGAGGAAAATCAATTCTAACTCCTCCTAGGTTTTAGCAATGATAGGATGGATGCATGAGTAGAATTCGACCTCCTTAGGAGGATTTTGAATTGTTTTCATTATATATGAATGCAATGAAATGTATTAGAGGTGGGATGTCTGAGATTTTGAGAGACAAGGAGCAACATATGCCTGTACTTTTCCTAAATTGAACACAAAGATAGTTTGCAGACTTGTGAAGAGATTCATGTGATTTGATCATTGGTATGAGTCTTTTTCTTCAATTGTGTAATGTTTCTCTACTTTATATGATAGATTTTATGATCTCCATACTGTAATTGTCTTCATGCTCAACTTAAGAAGTGATTTATAGAAATCAATCTTATGCTCTGTATTGTTTTAAGTTGACCATTTTTGTTTACACCTTCAACTTGTAAATTGAACTCATATGAAATTTATGCTCAGTTTACACTTTCCTTTTCTTTCCATCACCACTATACTACAACCAAATCATAAACATACCAATGCTTAATTCTATCTTTCCTTTTCCACAGTTGCATCCTTGTTTCTGGTTCACTAGGGTTTCATAAAAACTGTGACCTATTTGAAAACATGACTCCATCTCTTTTCTCATCTCCAACAAATCAAATTATCCATTAGTGAGCTTAATACCTAGCCTAACATATTCTCCATTCAATCATTTAGTTGGCTGATCTAAATGAGAGAGCCCACTCTGGGTTGGTAGGGCTAGCTACTCAATCCTAAAGATTGGTCTGTGGTTACCTCTTTGGTTTCTTTTCTCAGCCTTGGGAAACTAAGGAGTGCTAACAGATTCCATTGTGAATATTATTTTTCAATCCAAGTGTTTGATGAAATCATCCAAAGAAGCATAGTGTTGTGAAAGGCAAACATTGTTAGATAAGACCAAAATTGGCATGTCAAGGATGCCCTGAAACTCCTTGTCAAATCCAAAGAAAAGGGATGGATTCTAGTTTGGTCACTTTTATAGTCAAACTTATACAACATATAAACATCATTCCCAACAAAAATTAAATGACTTTCTTAAATAGCCCTCTTCATTGCATCTTGCTTCAAAATAAAAGTATCATTCTAGAATGTTTACTAATGCATGCTCAACATCTTCTGAAGCTTAATCTACCTGTATCCAATTGAGGGGTATTTATGTCTATACCTAGCTTATACTGCAAATCATTGTTTTTGTTTCCATTACATAATCATGTTAGCAAAGGGGCAGACCTAGGGTTCAACGCTTCAAAAACACACCAAAAAAACCCTAACTAACGGCCCTTTGGGCAACATCTGCGAAGAAAATGAAGTCTCACCCGAGGTAGAGGCAGGGGGGGTTGCAGGACTCAGGTGTCTACAACCAGGCTGGGACACAGATCTATGATTACAACACTTGAAAGAGCACTTAGCCAATAATATGAATTATATTATGGTTCTCATTCACATCACAGATTAACCCTTATTATATATCAGTGCAGTAATAATCAAGATCAAGCCTTTAAAACCTCTTAGCACATAGCATTAGCTCAGATCTAACATTCAAATACCATTAAGCACTAAGAAAAAAAATCATATGCATTTATTATATGTTATCACAACAACACTAAGCAAATAAACACATAAACAACAATGCACAAAGCACATCAAGACGCGGGATCTACGTGGTTCACCCTAGTGTGGGGCTACGTCCACCAACTTCTTCTTCTTATTATTATTTATTAGTCTTCTTCAATCTCTTACATTCATATTCTCCTGCGCACAAATCCATAGAGCCAACTCCACAGAGGACGAGAGATATGCGCGCACCTCGCCAGATCCTCCTTCCCAGAATTAGGTCAAGGCACAAAGCCAACTCCTTACTAGCACAAAGCCTTACTTTACACTACCAGATTTCACAAAGAAACTTACAATCTCTCACACTAAGCCAAACATATTGTGCACATAGCTAACCACTAGGCTTATTACATCGCTTAGCTACTTATTTATACATTTACAATAATGCCTAATCATGGGTAAACCCATGGGATGACATCCCTTAACCCATTACATAAACCCCCAAATCCCTTTGTTGGGTCCACAAGCTCGCAAAATGAGTGAGATCCCGCGATCTCAACTCTACCTGGACGCTCCATCTTCAACCAGCCTATTGAAGTCCTAAAAGTGGTCAAACACGACCAATGTTTCCTCAAAACTTGGTCAAGGGCTAGTAGGCCCCCAACACTCACATGTGACTCATCCCGAGTCACTCATATCTTGGAAACACTACTTTAAATTGTTGTTTCGCTAGAGCCTCCTTCTCGGCGAACTCCTGAATCAGTTTCGCTATAACAGGCCCTTCCAGGCGGTGTTCCACTGTCGTAACCACTTGTTCCATCTATGAGCCTTTTCTTTCAATCTCTTTAAAAAGCGTGTAGGATTCATCCTGCACCAGCTGGAGTCTTTGTGTAACCTCCATGACTCTTCTCTTGATGGAAATAATTTGTTGTTGGACTGTGTGTTGTTCCTGTGATCTTTTCATCTTCTCGATTGTAGTAAGCAGCTTCATATGTGCTTGCACAGTGGACACCTACTGCTTCACTTCCTGGAGTTGTGCCTCCAGCTTACTCAACTCTTTATCTGCTGCAAGGCGCTCATAGGTCTGCGCACTACGATGACTTAGTTTCTTACACTCTGAGGTGAGTGCCCTGATTCTTTCTACTCTACTATTGGTGATTTCTTCCCTTTGATCTCGCACTTCTTGCAGAGAGCTTGACACTGCTTGAAGTTCTAACTCTATCACTCTTGCTTGAAGCTGTTAAATGGCCTCAACAAGCTTCCCCACTTGAATTTCGGTCGACTCTTCTTCCTCTTGTGCCAAGCCCATCACAGAGCGTAGTGATTTAGTCACTGCTTCTTTAACCAAAATCTTCTCTGTGAGCAGTTGGTATTTTTCTTTCTGGATTTTCTCTTTATCCTCCTCGAACATCGCCCTAATTTCATATTTCTCCTTCTGCGCAACTTGAAGTCTCTCTAAGACGTCCTCCTTATCTTTCTTCGGGGATTCTATAGCCCACTCCTTTTCTTCTTGGACACGACGAAGTCGAGCCTCTGTTGCATCTACTAACCTTTGTAAATGGGTGGGCTCACCCCCCAATTCTGTAATCTTCGACGAAGAAGGTGCAGCAGGTACCGCGTGGCTTGAATAGAATTCTTGTTGTATGTCTTTGAGATCTTTCTGAATTCGTTCATACATTGTCTCCTACTTTGCTCCATGTCTCTGCAAAATATCCTTTGAAGCATCCTCTACTGCTGTGATGATGAGATAGACATAGTCCACTGTGAGCACATTATTCGACTGAGGCCTATTGGCTCAGGTCTTCTTTCTTACTAAAGGTTTCTGCGAGGAAACCTTCCTTTTCTTTGATGTTTTGGCCTCAGTAGGGGGATCCTTCGGTACTGTCACTTTTCCTTTGTCTTGATTTTCTCCTTCTTCCTCTCCTTCTTCTTGGTTTACTTCATCTCCTCCTCCTCCTGCAAGTGAATCAGGCCTACTTTCCTCTGAGGCATTTTCCTCCTCATCACTTTCTATGTTTTGTACTTCCTCCTTTTTATTCTTTTTCTTTGCGCTAGTCTGTCCATCATGTTCGACCCGAGTGACCAAGGGCCTTCCAATGATGTCGAGGTTAGAGAGTTCTGCATTTTCCACCAGTATAAGGAACTCTGCAGGCCATTATTTGGTGATCTTCATCATGTCTTCATCGGTCAACTTATAGTAGGACTACAGTTCCTCCTTACTCTCATCCCTGCATGCGGTGATGTAGATAAAGTGTCGATCTATGCGGAACTTCGATAGCGGCATGTACTGGTGCAGTGTATTCGGGTTCATTCATGGAAATGCCTCAATGGCATGCTTCAGCTACTAGTAATAAGCATGGAAGACAGTGTTCGATTGCCACTGCTTTGACATGTCATTCGTGTACCACACGGTGGAGAACCTCGCATCTGATGGCTCAACCTCATGGAAGGTTGCTCCTTCCGACATTTTCCAAACGAAAAATGTTATTAAAACCAATAACCAACTGAAATGGAGCTCATAGCCCTGATCTTGTTCTTCCCAGCAGTCCTTCTCGAGCTCGTTGACGAGGTAGCTCGCCCAGTTCATTTGCATTCATCCTACGCACTTCCCTGTGAGGTCTACTACGAATATTGTGACTTGTGTTGGACGGTTCTTTCTGATAATCTTACCAGCTATAAGCTGACAAGCTAGGAACACTGCGCCATCCTGGATGGAGGCTACCTTGTAGCCTCACTTTTCCTTTTCTACATTTCCATAGTCTTCCTTTATGTGTTGTGTTAGGGAGAAATCTGAAGTCTTCCCTGGGTAGAACTGGT
Source organism: Picea engelmannii (assembly GCA_009831015.1). NCBI lineage: Eukaryota > Viridiplantae > Streptophyta > Pinopsida > Pinales > Pinaceae > Picea > Picea engelmannii. The sequence goes on along the minus strand of ML822050.1, from coordinate 31,342 downwards.
GAGGATCCAGTCCTTGAATTCTCAGTCTTGTGATCAGGTGGATCAACATTGGATCCACAGTGATGTGCCTGTCAAGCCACAAATAACCTCTGTGATAAAAAGACAGGAGGAGTTTAACACAAGAGTTAGCATCTTGGTGTCGGCCAAAGTGAGGGATCTTCATCACATTCAGGATCGTTGATTGTGCAATATCCTTTATCCACAGCTGGGAGACTATGCGTAGCTTCTTCCCAGTCGTCTTCATCAAATACCTATGTGGCGCAAGCATCGCATAGTTTTTCTGGTCTTCTAGGTTGAAGACATTGTTCTTCAAAGCTGGCATGTGTCCTAACTGTGGTCCAACTACGCGTATCCCCTTCGATATGTACGTGGTGATCAACGTGTATTCAAATTCACGTAGGATACTGTCGCAGTTCACCATGTCAGCCAAAGGCAGTATGTACTCTGGCAAGACCGATGGGATTTCTTCATGTTACCCAGATCATCGCAATGTTTTCTTCACTTCTCAGTAGTACGACTAGAACGATGTCCAGTCCAAGGGGATGCTTGTAATTATCTAGTCGACGACGCCTATATTCCTATAGACATGACTCTCTCAGCCATGAGTTCCACGAGAATCTCTTCCACGGATTTTTCTAACACACTATGTTCACCCTACATTCACACTTGTAACCAAATAAATTGGGTAGGAGAACAGACAAGTGAGGTAATCAATTGGAGGAGAAGTCTAGAAAGCACAGCGCGATACAATGGATTCTTTGTTAGCTCGAATATCATGGTTTTCAAAAGGTGGTCCCGGCACAACGTATGACAAGTTAAATAAGCAAGCGTCATAATGGATTCCTCCAATGGTAGGAATGCCACGATCAATACAAATAAGTATGTTATGGCCCGGTCTCAACGGTCCAACGACGGTCTTTCCGACAATAACTGTGTTTCTATCCATTCTGGAGTGTCATTCTAACGATTGGGGTGCCTCCAATGGTAATATAGCTTCGTCGTGGCGAAGTCCCATTCTGCGTGGTTCTGCTATTCTGACAGGGTTCAAGTTCTGTAGATCTGCCTCCTGCGAAGTCTTCTCTGGAACCTTCTGTATTTTTCATCAATTGGATTTCTTCTTATTGAGCTTCCTTGCCTTCTTTCCAGTGATCTGAGTCTCTGGATTCCTCTTTCCATTCTTATTCTTATCTTTTCTTAGCGTAGTAACTTCGTGCTTCTGGTGTTCTTTCAAAGGGGTCAAAGGTAATACCTCTTATCTTACTATTTATGGGGTGGATACACTTCTTTCCTACATGGAAAGGTTCTTTAAGCCTTTCTGCATTCTTTTAACCTCGAAAATAAATTCAATTTCCCTCTGTTGCTTCGACTTGTCCTATTTTTCTTATATTAGTTTCTCTATTCTTCTAGCTATGAGATCCCTTAGTTCTTGCTTTTTATTTTCTGTGGTTACCTCCTCTATTTTCCTTCTGATCTGGTCCTTCTCAATCCAAGTCTTTCCTAACAAAAGTGAAAAAGGGTCGTTGTTCTCAACAAACTTAATGACTTCAAATTCTTCTTCAGTCGATGTTTCATGAGAAATCACAGGTATATTAGTAACTCTTCCACATAGGGTTATCATCTTTCCTTTTAAAAATCCTATCTTTCCCAATGAAGGTACTGTAGCAGGCTTTCCCAAAATTTCCCAAGTGATTTCTGGCATAATATTTCCATGTGTTTCTTCATCCAATACACAGTCTATGTCGAAGTCTTCTATTCTTGTAACTATCCGTTGTTTTTCTTTCAAGATCTACGGTAAACTGATGTCGCTGTGATCATCTATTGCTTCTTTTAACTGTATTAACATAGTCTCTGGCTCTTTTTTTGTATGATTCTCTAACATATCCTTAGTATCTTGACCTTCTTCATAGTTTTCTTGTCTCATGTTCATATTTACAACTTTAGCAATCATTCTTGGACAATCCTCAACCTCATGACCAATAGATTTACAACAAAGACAAATAGGACCTGTACCAGGGCATTCCTTAGCAAGATGTCATGGTCTTCTACAATTATAACACAATGTCAATCCTCTCTTTCTTTTAAATGATCCCCAGCCTCTCATGTACTACGTACTGGGATCATAGTGTTGGACCTGCAATCTGCAAAAATTCTTTCTAGGTTCCTGCATCCACTTATTAGTCCAAAAATTCTTTCTATGCATAGGAATAACATATCTTTCTCTATTTCTATCAAATTTATCCATATCAACTCTTTCTTCTAATTGTGCCCTAGTTTTCAGACTAGGACAATATCTATCAAATATACCTAGATTCATACTTTCGAAGAAAAAATTTCCACTTATCTTACCTTTACTAAAGCACAAAGCTTTAAGATCTTACCTCTTTTCTTCAAATCGGGCTTCTCTCTTAGCACAGAGATTCACAAGTTAAGTAGAATACTGTGCACTACAACAATAGATCTATGCACAGAGATTTATCTTTTCTTCAGTTCCCAACAATCACATTTTCAGGTCCTAGCAACAGAACCATTTTTTGGCACAGGGGAAGACCCACGGTTCAACGCACCAACAAAACCCTAACTACCGACCCTTTTGGCAACACCTGCGAAGCAAATGAATTCTCACATGAGGTAGAGGCAGGGGGTTTGCAGGACTCAAGTGTCTACAACCAATATGGGACACAGATATGTGATTACAACACTTGACAGATCATGTAGCCAATAATATGCATTAGATTATGGTTCTCATTCACATTGCAGATTAACCCTTATTATAGATCAGCACAGTAATAATCAATATCAAGCCCTTAAAACCTCTTAACACATAGCATTAGATCATATCTAACATTGAAATACCATTAAGCACTAAGAAACAACATCATATGCATTAATTATATGTTATAACAACATCACCAAGCAAATAAACACATAAACAACAACGTACAAAGCACATCAAGATGCAGGATCTACATGGTTCACCCCAATGTGGGGCTACATCCACCAACTTCTTATTCTTCTTCAATCTCTTACATTCGTGTGCTCCTATGCACAAAGCCACAAAACCAACTCCACAGAGGATAGGAGATCTGCATGCACCTCGCCTGTAGTGTCCCCAAGGCTGAGCCCCGTTACAGATCATGTTTTATGCAAAGAATTGTAAATGTGTTCTACAGGCTGGTGAGCCAAGTCTTGTATAAGTTGTAGGCTTATGTGTTTTGTTAGGCCAGGGAGCCTAAGCGTCAAAGGCCAGGAGCCTGTTGATGTACTTGTATGTATGCAGATCAATTAATAAAATATAAACACCGCCAGTGCAGGCCGACCACGATGAATGAGTGATGGGGGACTGAGCGTCCACAGAGTGGGCAAGGGATCAGGGGCTGGAAGGTGGGAAAGGGGCTGAGTGAGGAGCCTAGGGGGCTTAGGCCTGGCATAATATTTTAATATTATTTCCTAAAAATCCATGTGCACATTCTTTTATCCTAAGTCCTTTTGGAAGGACCCGTGAGTTCCCAAGTGATGGGAGGAAGGCATACAGATGGAATGCATGTAGTTCCCAGGGTGACAAGTGTCAACCCTGGTGCATGCAAATAAAACAGAGGTAGCAAGCCGTGAGGGGGCTCATTCCATTTGACCTGATTGCCTGGGGGGAACAGTAGGAGCCAATCTGCAAGAAGCCCAGTGTATATCTATTGCAGAGAGGAAGCCTATGTTTCACGTGGAAGATCCATGTACACCCTCTATTGGCAGCCGTGGAGTCTATGTCTGTCTCTGAGATAACCTGTGAGTGTAATTCCCAGCTTGCGAGAAGCCAGTGAGGATTTTGGGAAAGAATCTTGTGGTTCGGGAAGCCGAGTTAGCCTGTGTGTGAAGTCCCTGTTCCGAAATCATTGATGTGAGATCATCCAGTGATTGCTGAACTGATTTGGGGAAAAATGTGTCTGTGTTCCCTGTGTTTGATGTGGCACGTAGTTCTGGACTGCGTGAGCCTTGTTGGCCTGTGAGCGACTCCCTCCAGGTGAGAGAGTGCGCAGAGGAAGGAGAGAGCTCCTGGAAGGAACCCTGTAGCTGCCACAGAGCCGGAGACTTCTGGTCCGGTTTGTTCCTGTAACCCAAGGTAAGGGGGACTGGCAGCCGAAGTACTGTCTAGGTGACAGAGAAGGTGCACTCCCCTGGGGTGGAGCAGGCATGTGGGGAATGAGGGTCTGTGGGCAGTGAACGTGGGAGATTCCTGGGAGAGCTTTCTTCCTGGTGGTTGTGTATGTGCTATCTTCCCTGTAGCCTCAGCCTAGCCTAGGATTCCTTGCCTTGGGGTGGAGCTCGGTCCCGGCTCAAGGGTGACCTATTGTTGAGCTGATGAACAGTGTGGTCTAAGGCTGGGAGGTTCGTGGAAGGCCTGCACTTGGTTGGTGAAATTCTATAGCCAATAAAAGATAAGTATTGAATTAGGCTTTAATTATGTTGAGCATGACTGTGATGTTTAAGTATCATGTTTTCCACTGTGTAAATAAATTAATGATGAATGCTATGTTTTGTTTAAATATAGCAGTACCCATATATTTTACTCTGAGTTTTTAAGTGTGTTTAATTGTGTTAAATGCATTTGTTTGGTAAAACCTAGTATGAGTTCGGTAGATTCCATGTACAGAACGGTAACCGAGAGGTTTGGTAAAATTCGGGTAGTGAATGGGTACACTACAAATTGGTATCAGAGCCAAGGTTTCGACACTGAGCCTAGATGGGCCAGTGGAGCGGTCTCTGGACCAAAAATGTGAAGAAAAATTGGGCCTGGAATGGCCAATTTAGGACGTTGGTTGTCCCAGTGTTTCAAGTTGTTGCTTGACCACGTTTACAAGCCAGGAGTGTAGCGGTGCGGCGAAAACCACAGCTGGTATGGTCTATGACCACAGGAAGACAGGTCTCTACACCAAGGGTGTTAAAACCGTCGGATCTATTCGGGAGGGAAAGCGAACCCTTGAAACCGCCAGATCTGGAGAATGTGCATGAGGTTTAAAACCTTTTTATACTGCATAGGAGTTTAAACTCGGGAGGATCGTGAGTCGTGAGATCCCTGTGGGATTAACCGCCAACCGTCCGAGTTGACGGAAGTTGCGTAGGACTTAAGTCCTCATGGGTAGAGGAGAAGTCCCGGAGAGGCGTCGGGATATTAGAAGGCAAGAGAATCAAGACCTTGCGATTCTCGAAATCCCGAGGAGGGATCATAGCTGTGAATCTCGGGTGGACACGTGTCAGGAGATTCCGCAGAGTCGGAAATCGGAGAATCGGAGTTCTCGAACACATAGAGATCTCGTCACATGGAATCGCGATCCGTGATTTCGCGACAAAATATGGACCGTTCATTTAGTGGACACGCAGCAGAGATCTGCACCATCGGGGAAAGTCCCGACAAGGAGTGAGTCCATCGGTGTTGGAAGTTCATCGGGAAATCGGGAACCCCGGTGACAAGTGATTCATACACTTTGAAACTCCGAACCCCGAAACCCCGATGAGAGCTTTGTGTATGGTCGCGAGGTAGAGGTCAGATGGACCTGACTTAACCACGAAGGGTTAAAGAAAAAGGTGCATCGGCATATCGGGAATCAGGATATCGAAGATCCCAGAGGCAAAGGTTTCGTGCTTGGGAAAATCGCGATACGCGATTTCCCGATAAGCCCTAGATGCGTGGGGCCACACCGACTATTAGGAGGACAGGTGATCCAGGTGGATATCGGTGGCCACCCACCTTTTCCAAATGGCTCAAAACAGTTTTCTGGCCATTTTGGCAATTTACTATTTTTAGCAGGTTTTAACTTCCGGGGCCATTTTGAGGGTCCAAATGAAGGTTTTTCAAGATCGAGGTTCTCAATGATAGACGAAGGCATCATTGAGCCCCCGAAATGAATCTCCCTAACAATACCTTTCCAACGAGCTATCAAACGCCTAAAACGGAGATCATATGCAAAAGTTACGACCCCGGGAAGTTGATGTACTCACTTACCCAAACGGGGCCCACATGACTTTTGGCGCTTCATCTCCTAGGGTTAGGTTTTTGGATGTC
>ML822050.1:0-20155 GCA_009831015.1 Picea engelmannii | reverse complement strand
GTTTCATGTTTCACTGCTTAAGAAATATGTACCTGATGCTAATCATGTTATTGATTGGACTGTGATTCAGGTGGAACCAGAAGGTGTCCTGCAAGTGCATCCTGTGCGCATATTGGACAGGAAAAACAAGCAGCTCCGGAATCAAGCTATAGGGATTGTAAAGGTCCAGTGGACCTGGTACGGTCCTGAGGATGTGACATGGGAGCATGAAGAAGTAATGTGGGCAGAGTACCTGCATCTTTTTGAAAATTTTGAAGGACACACAGAGGCAGTGTAAGTTGCACTGAGGACAGTGCAAAAATAAGGGGAGGGGGATTGTAGTGTCCCCAAGGCCGAGCCCCGTTACAGATCATGTTTTATGAAAAGAATTGTAAATGTGTTCTACAGGCTGGTGAGCCAAGTCTTGTATAAGTTGTAGGCTTATGTGTTTTGTTAGGCCAAGGAGCCTAAGTGTCGAAGGCCAGGAGCCTGTTGATGTACTTGTATGTATGCAGATCAATTAATAAAATATAAACACCGCCAGTGCAGACCGACCACGATGAATGAGTGATGGGGGACTGAGCGTCCACAGAGTGGGCAAGGGATCAGGGGCTGGAAGGTGGGAAAGGGGTTGAGTGAGGAGCCTAGGGGGCTTAGGCCTGGCATACTATTTTAATATTATTTCCTAAAAATCCATGTGCACATTCTTTTATCCTAATTCCTTTTGGAAGGACCCGTGAGTTCCCAAGTGATGGGAGGAAGGCGTACGGATGGAATGCACGCAGTTCCCAGGGTGACAAGTGTCAACCCTAGTGCATGCAAATAAAACAGAGGCAGCAAGCCGTGAGGGGGCTCATTCCATTCGACCCGATTGCCTGGGGGGAACAGTAGGAGCCAGTCTGCAAGAAGCCCGGTGTATGTCTGTTGCAGAGAGGAAGCCTATGTTTCGCATGGAGGATCCGTGTACACCCTCTGTTGGGAGATGTGGATTCTATGTCTGTCTCTGAGATAACCTGTGAGTGTAATTCCCAGCTTGTGAGAATCCAGTGAGGATTTCGGGAAAGAATCTTGTGGTTCGGGAAGCTGAGTTAGCCTGTGTGTGAAGTCCCTGTTCCGAAATCATTGCTGTGAGATCATCCAGTGATTGCTGAACCGATTTGGGGAAAACTGTGTCTGTGTTCCCTGTGTTTGATGTGGCACGCAGTTCTGGACTGCGTGAGGCTTGTTGGCCTGTGAGCGACTCCCTCCAGGTGAGAGAGTGCGCAGAGGAAGGAGAGAGCTCCTAGAAGGAACCCTGTAGCTGCCACAGAGCCGGAGACTTCCGGTCTGGTCTGTTCCTGTAACCCAAGGTAAGGGGGACTGGCATCCAAAGGACTGTCTAGGTGACAGAGAAGGTGCACTCCCCTGGGGTGGAACAGGCATGTGGGGAATGAGGGTCTATGGGAAGTGAGCGTGGGAGATTCCTGGGAGAGCTTTCTTCCTGGTGGTTGTGTATGTGCTATCTTCCCTGTAGCCTCAGCCTAGCCTAGGATTCCTTGCCTTGGGGTGGAGCTCGGTCCTGGCTCGGGGGTGACCTACTGTTGAGCTGATGAACAGTGTGGTCTAAGGCTGGGAGGTTCGTGGAAGGCCTGCACTTGGTTGGTGAAATTCTATAGCCAATAAAAGATAAGTATTGAATTAGGCTTTAATTATGTTGAGCATGACTGTGTTGTTTAAGTATCATGTTTTCCGCTGTGTAAATAAATTAATGATGAATGCTATGGTTTGTTTAAATATAGCAGTACCCATATATTTTACTCTGAGTTTTTAAGTGTGTTTAATTGTGTTAAATGCATTTGTTTGGTAAAACCCAATATGAGTTCTGTAGATTCCATGTACAGAACGGTAACCGAGAGGTTTGGTAAAATCCGGGTAGTGAATGGGTACACTACATCACCAAATCCTCCTTCCCACTATCAGGTCAAGGCACAAAGCCAACTCCTTACTAGCACAAAGCCTTACTTTACACTACCAGATTGCACAAAGCAACTTATAATCTCTCACACTAAGACAAACATACTGTGCACATAGCTAACCACTAGGCTTATTACATTGCTTAGCTACTTATTTATACATTTACAATAAGGCCTAATCATGGGTAAACCCATGGGCCGACATCCCTTAGCCCATTACATAAACCCTAAAATCCCTTTGTTGGGTCCACAACCTCGTAAAATGAGTGAGATCCTGTGATCGCAACTCCGCCTGGACGCTCCATCTTCGACCAACCTGTCGAAGTCCCAAAAGTGGTCAAACACGACCAACGTTTCCTCAAAACTTGGTCAAGGGCCAACAAATCCTTTGCATTTAAATCAGATGGAAACTTATTACAAATACCTTTCTGCAAGATTTACAACATTTTCCAGTGTCTCTGGGTCTTATAGGACTTTCTCATCTTTCTTTTGAAAACCATAGACAGTCTTCACAGTCCTTAAAAGTGAAGTGTGGCATAGTTTCCTAAATATTCATACATAGTCTCATCAACAATTGTTACAAATCCATTATGAATCCAGTAAGGCACAACAATGTCATTACAAGTAGTAGAGATTTGAGCTATCTCATTTTCGTGATGGGAAATATAAGATCCACTCCTCCACCATGAACAAACAGTAACCCAAATGTGCAACACTCATTGTACTGTATTCAATATGCCATCCTAGCTCATCAACTACTGTTATTTTCCTTTCTGAATCTTCCTTTATGAATCTGACATGCTAGTAAGATTGTTAGTGTGGAGGTAGCATTAAATTTTTAATGAACCAATTGCTACAACACTATCATATGGCTTGGATTGGATTGCTTAAAAGAAAATTGGGAAATATACACCTTCCTCCTTACCCAAGAGAAAAATGTCACGGCCCATAGAATTACTAGATAGCCCAACAATAGTTTCTTGGTTTTCAAAGTGCCCAACATCACCCAAATTGAATTTATAAGATAAGATATTGACAAAGATTTGAAAAATAATGTAAAGGAAGCAGGTGGGATTGAGGTGGGAAGGTATTTTTATCCAACCATGTTTGATGTTGTATTTAAAACCTTTAGTCTTGACCAACCTCTCAGTCCTTTAGGAAGGCCCACGCAAGAAGATGCTCAAGAATTTCTTAGTTTTGTTATGGATTAGTTGCACAATGAACTACTTAAATTGGAAGGTAGTGACCTAAATGGCTCTGGTGGAAACGAATTTTAATTGGTTACAGTTAGTGGCAATGATGATTGGGAGATTGTTGTCCCTTAGAATCGAACTGAAATAATTAGAACACAAACTTTTATGGAGTCAGAACTAAGTGCCATATTTGGGGGGAAATTGAGGAGTGTTGCCAAATCAAGAGGTAAATATATGTCCTTTACATCTTATATATTTGTTTGAAGTGAGAAGCGAATCTTTGATTTGTATCCTTTTGTAGAAAATAGATTTTAAATTTCTACCTTTCATAGTTGCATTAATTTATAATCACATCATCATCTAGATTATGGAGGGAATCTGGTGGAGAAATTATTTTTCGGAAACATAATGTGTATAATAGTGAATTAAATGACTAAAGACAATTGTAGAAATAAAACATGATAATGTTGTAGTGGACATAAATTTTATTCTCTATTGGTTGTGTACAATGGTGGTAGCAATCTCTAAGAAGAGATGCATCATGCTCCCATTAGCCAAAAGCCCCATGCAAGAGGGTGATTCCCTTATTCATTAACATATACAACATAAAATGAAAGGAAAATAATATCGAAAGACCAAGGACAAAGCAGGTGTAAGGCCAAGAGTTGAGTGCCCCGAGTTTTAGTTGCAACACTTGATTTGTTGGGATTGTTAACTTTTCACTCCAAAATTTGATTGGGATGCAATATAGCTTATTGAGAAGCTATGGTTGAGCTATATAATGTGGAAAGTGATATGGACCCTAAAACCAACAACTGGGAAAGGATCAAACCATGTGATTTTCATATTTGACCTGAAACTTCTAAATTCATGGGCTATTATAAAAAGGCCTTAACTGCCACCTAGATCACCATTTTACTTGGAAGCACTGCTAATAAAACATAAATGGGATGAGATGGGACTTTCTTCACAGTTCATGAGAATGTTGGAAGTGACATGTCCCTATACTCAGGATGATTTTGAGAAAACAATCATAGATGATCCGAGACAACAAGCAACTACTAATGCAACCATGCAACTTTGAAAGTGTACCTTCATATCTGTGTATCTACACGAGGCACTAGATACTAAATAATGTCTCTACATGCTTACAAAACGGATGCTTGACCAATGTCATTGAGAATTCAATACATTTTAAGGAAAGGTTCCCTATTGAAGATTTGGTGGCTTAGGCTTGTTATTCTTGCGTATGGGATGAAAAAGATATGTTTGATTAGAACTATTACCCTTGTGTATGGTTTATTAAGTGGTATTAGATTAATCAAATTGAGGATGAAAGCACCAAGTTTGCACTTTGTCGAAAGAAACATTTCCTTTCTTTATTGCATGCTACATTTGGAAGTTGGAAAATGTCAATGCTTTCAATTCAATGTTTTTGGTCCAAAGTGTGTTAGAAACCATTTAGCACACATAATGAAGGCCAACTTTTTCACCCTTTTGAAACAATCTATTCCTTATTCATTGGTTTATGATATTTGTAATATCTTGAAATTTATGCACTTAAATATACTACAACTAGTTTTCAGGAGTATAAATTAGTAATATTGATAGTTCCCAAGCCAGGAAGAAAGAGGGAAGCGAGAAAGGAAGAAAGGAATTATGTTAGTGCATTGAAATGGTAAAAAAAAAAACATGTTATATGGAATTTACTGATAGTTTAAGTATAAAATAGAAATGATGCTTACATTTGGTTGTTGCATGACTATCTTTTGATTTATATACACGCTCGAAATTTCTTTTTTATATTTCAAAAGTGGTTTATTACACTTTGGCATATCTCTAGACTCTCATACCAGCAGAAGCAGATGCAAAAGTGGATCCCATGGATATTTAGACACAAGCTACAAATTTTCGGGTTATGCCATAACACCTTCTATTATATCATCCATCATATGGCATATGAATTCTATGATATATTAACTAGGATAGCATATGGGACAAGGAAGAACACTTATTTACAAAAAAATCACCAAGACTTTAAAGGTTTAATAATTAAGTGAAAGATTCGCCAAGATTTTACAAGATTTTATAATTCAGTGAAAGATTCGCCATTTTTTACAAGATTTTATAATTCAATGAAAGATTTGCCAAGATTTTATAAGATTATATAATTGACTAAAAAATTCGCCAAAAAATTATATATACATATTATATTATTGATAAAATAACCTTCAATGTTTCTTATGTATCATGGGGATTCTCCCAATTATTATACATATAAATTTAGGGGGGGTTCTTAAAATCACGACTAAAAGTGAGTGAGTATTAGATCGATCTCGGTCAAAAATATCATTCCATTTAATAATTGTCATAGCGGTGAAGGGGTAATAATATGAAGAAACAATGGTAGTGAAATAGAACACGGGTTTGAAGGTAGCCGGATCACACTTGTCATAATCCAAAGAACATTTTGCATTAGCTTCTCAATCTTATAGATCTAATAAAGCATCCAATGAACGAGAAACATGGCCAAGAAATACATCATTGGAGAACAAATATGAACTAATTAGTAGAAGGAGAAACAAGGAAATGAGTAGCCTAAAAAAGTGGGAAATATTTTCCCATTGATGAATCCCCAACTACTCCATGTAACAGTATTTCAACCACGAGAAAAACAACATCAAATACATCCATTCCACCATGTCATGGACATCTCCACAATAACATATGATTCTTCACAACCAAACCTTCCTAAGAAAGATCTTTATATCTTAGTTTGGGGGCATAAGTCCCATAAGGGTTAAAATATCATAGTAACTAATGTTCATCTTCCCCTAATTTGACATTGTCACTTTCAGGGCATCTATATATGACTTCCAAGAATTCACAAGATCCACTCCCAATCCATTTTCCTCCCAAGTGATACATTTTTGTTTCCAATTTGTAGACATCCCCTAATTCACAAGATATCATAGTGAGAAAAAACCTTGTCTTCAAAGTTTATGTGTCACCTGAGGATGTAGTCTCTGCTTCCCTTTACTACCTATCCAAGGATCAATTCTTATATGGACTTTATCCCCTCTTACCACCTTCCATTTTAAACAATTACCAATTAGATATAAAGCTAAGTTCACAACTTTCCATATAATTGAGGCATTATACATTTGTTTCAAAAGGGTACAAATCCAAACCCCTATTATGGCTGGGTACATGTGCTTATCTCTAATTACCTAGAGATTTTGTTTCTAGGTCCTTTGAGAAAAGGAAGATTTTTTTTAGTTACCATCTTCCATTTGATTTTGGGACTGCCAATTTTTTCTAGGATTCCAACACAAGTCCTTTCTTAGATTTTTTCCTGACCAAATAAAATTGTAGCACAATTTCCTAATTGCTTCCAATACACCTTTTGGGACACAGTCCAATGAAATTTGATATGCTAGTATGACTTCTAGCATAACTTTGACAAGTACCAATCTCCCCCCTCTTGAGAGCCACCTATTGCACCAATGTTTTATCTTCTTTTATACTTAGGAAATCAACCATTTCCAATCACCTTTTTTGTATAGATTTGGTTTCAAGTAGAATCGAAAATACTTTAATACTTGATCCAAATATATCACCTGGTATGGAAACTGTTGGGAGAAATATACATGTTCATGCTTTGTTATGCCCCACATGAACATAATGGAATTATCCAAATTTATTTCCATCCCTATAACTTTACAGAATAAGTCCAAAATGGTTTTAAGCTTTTCAACAATTCTTCTAGTTCCTTCACTTATAATTAATACACCATCCACAAATAAAATATGTGTGATGTTTCAATCCTCGCCAATGCAAATCCTTTTAAATATACCATTTTATTATGCCTCTTTTAGTAGTTTACTCAACCATTAAACTATTAGTAGAAATAGGAGAGGAAAAAGGGGGAATCCCTATATAAGACCCTTTCCAGGTATGAAGAAAGGTGATGTTGTTCAATTTATTAATACAACAAATGATATATAAGTAATGCAACTCATCACCCATACTGCAAAATTGTGATAAAATCCCAAGTGAATGAGGATCATCTCAGGTAAAACCATCTTACCCTTTCATAGGCTTTTGAGAGTTCAACCTTAATTACCATCATTTTTTTTTGGTCTTGATCAATTGGAGGCTTTCTTGAGCTATCCCAGTTTCCTTCTGTATTTGTCTTCCTGCCAAAAACTCAAATTGCTCACCTGAGATTTGTTTCTATAAGACCTTTTTAGTCTTCTCACAAGGACCTTTGAGATGATTTTGTAGATGCAATTGCATAAGGACATTGGCTGGAACTTTTCAAAAGTTGTTAGATTATCCTATTTTCGAATCAAAGCAAGGAAGGTAGTGTTATACACCCCAAGAATTTAGCCTATGTTTTTTTTGGTCTCCACCATGCTCCTTAGATGTTATTCATTAAATTCTTTCATATCACCCTAGGAAGAAGTCCTTAGGCCATCATGCCCATGGATTTTCTCCCTTTGCAAGCTCTGTAAATTTTGAAGCAATCCATCTTTCCCCACTTCTTTCATCAACTCCAAGTTGTCCTCATTGTTATAAATTTGGGAAAAGAATTGGAGATTCTTATCACTTCAACAATAGTGGCCCTAGAGTCCTCTTTGAATAGAATGGAGAAGTACCTGTAAAATTTGTTTCCCACCTATTGGTTCCCTTGTAAATCTTCCAAACTGAATTTATAAATTACTTTCTCTATCTTTGGGTTGGATTCTAGTTTTTTTCTTCAAGAAATCCTAACCCCCCTCCCATATTCCCAAGGAAGACTAGGATTCCTTTACTTCTCTATTAGAGGTCATATTTTGAAGCTTCTATTTGTATAGAGTCTCTTTGGGATCCTTTAGGATTATATTCCAATTCAAGATTTTCTCGAGTCCCCACCTAGGTTTCTTCTTCTACAAGGGACTTGTAATACCCCTAGGTAGAAACCCAATTGTAAATATAAATGTAAATGTAATACATATAAGCTGGTGAGATGATGGTACAGGGTCTTTGGTTTCGTTATGCATGCATTGATTTAGTGCGTGGGAATCTCATACCAAAGAAGGGCATGCATTTTATAATGTATTGTGCACATGTGTAAATGTGAGAGGATTGCACACTAAAGGAAGGGTGTGCATCATCCTGAGTCCTACGTAAAATGGAGTAAGTGCAGGGTTTTTGGGGCCAGAGTGCCTTTATGTATATGAATGTTGAGGCCAAAGTGCATGCGTGGTTATTAGGCTGGAGATCCAGATGTTAAATGCCCAATAATCCATCTTCGTAATAGGTAATCACACACAAATATTAATGAAAACACATCATTGTTGTAGACCAACCATGTAAAAGAGTATGGGAGATAAACTCCACTAGGTAGGGGAAAAGGGGATAAGCTAGGGGGGATTAAGCCCAAAGGAATATTATATTAATATTCCTTCAAGTATAAAGTATGAATATTTATTTGTATCTTAAGTTCTAAGGATGGGGACAACTGGGGGGTCAAGTGGACCCAAGGTAGTTCCCAACATGACAAGTGTCAAGTTAGGAACATGCATACATATAGTTTGGACTTAGTTCATTTTCCTATCATTCTATCATCATTCCTTCACTCACTCAATTTTCACTCGTAACCTATTGTTACTATACATGTACATGTACCTGTACCCTGGTTAAATTTGGAGTTGGACTGAAGAAGTGAGTTGTCAGGTCTGTAGGATATTGAAGAGGTGGGTTGTCAGGCCCATGAGCTTTCTCTCCGGGTGAGAGAATTGCTAGAAATTGATTTCCGAAGGTGCCAAACTACAACTACAGGGCTTTGAGACTTTCTGTCCGACCTGTTGTTGAAGCCCCGGAAAGGAAGTGGGGAAGCCGAGGGACTGTTGAGAAGAGAAGGGGTACACTTCCTGGGGAAGGACATGCATGTGGGTAATGAGGGACTACAGGATGTTAGTTCGAGTTGGCACCTGTGACTAAATTTCCTGCTGTCTGAGATACCTTAGCCTAGTTAGAAATCCTTTACCTGAGTGGATTTTAGCCCTAGCTCAAGGGGTGACCTACTGCTGAGAGTTATGTGTAGTGCGGTCTAAGGCTGGGAGGAATGTGGAAGGCATGCACACAATTGGTTTTCTTTTAATCAAATATAAGTGTCAATTCTATGTTAATTTATGTGTTGTGTTAATATTTATGCATTTGTTTTCATGGGTTTTTTTCTATGTATGTTGCATGCGTATTTATGTTATTGTTTTTTATGAATCTGTGGATTTGCAGAGTATTTTTATGATTTAAATTAGTATCAGAGTTCGAAATTTTAAGTGGCATAACCTAGTTGGTGACTGGGGATGCTACAAGACTTTTCAATTACATGTAAGGGATAAGGGTTGAGGGAACAAGTTTGTTAATGCTTAATAGGCTAGGTATAAATTCACAAAAGACTCTAGTCCTTTTGTTTCTTCGTCTAACCCCCAGGTTCAAAAAACAAAATTTTATGAAGAATTCCTATTACAAGGGATGGTAATTGTGGGGACTTACCCAAGAGAGGTATGAAATCCTTGTTGTCACGAATGACATCCATGCTCTATTCCTTGTGGAGACCCAACGCCGAAGGTTTCTCTGTTGGTTCCGGTATCTTGTCTAAGGTTCCTTCCAAGTGCCTCTTTTCAGTTATAACTTCTTCCCTTTGAGTAATTTGAGGGGATTCTAGCAGTTTCACCCCCAATTCCTGAGGTTCTTTTCTCTAAGAACATTCCTTCATTTGTAAAGGGTAATTATAATCCACTGCGAAGTGTCCATAGTTGTGATGTCAACCACATCTAAAGAGTACACCTTCATAATCAATATTTCACTGATAACAACGATCTTTACCTTTCTGAATAACCAATTCCTTTGCCACTCCTTTGCTAGCTTCTAGACCTACTAGTATTTTGGTCATTCCAAAGTATCTAGTATCCTGAAAAGGTAAATCAACTTCATAATACTAGCCAAGGGATTTTATTATTTCTTTAAATACATCCTCGGAAAATAAATAAGAGGTAGAGCGGGTATTTGAACCCAAACTGGAAGTATATTCACTCGAGTCATTCTCGCGTCAAAATCAACATGCCATTCTTAAGAAAGAGATTTTTGGCTCCTCATTTCCACCTACTTTACAAAACTTTATTAACCACTCCAACCGAATTAAAAACTCCAAAGTCATTATGTGGGATGCATAATCCACCATAGGTTCAAAATTTAGTCTCATGGAATCCTTTAAAGACTCACAAAACATCTTTCTTGAAAAACGACCAAGTACTACCTTCTCTTCGAGTTCCATTAGGTTTTTTAACCTAGTTTTGGAACCCAAACTTATACTTACAGACTCATGCATTTTCTTACTACATTTCCTCCTTTATGTCTTTCGTTCTCTTTCCAACATGGGTTTCACTAAGCTCCTTGCTTCCCGTGTCGTTGATTTGTTCATTAAACTAATGTCCAAGTATTTACTAAACCCTCTCTCTCCTATCGATCATTTTCATTCTCAAGTGAGTTGCAAGATGTAGTTCCAAATTCCCACATAGTTGCAAAGATGTAGTTCCAAATTCCCACATAGTTGCAAAGATGTAATTCCAAATCCCCACAGGGAAGGTAATTATAAACATTATGTCACCATCATTCACTCGCTTAACGGTTCCATCACTTTCCATATTAGAGAGAGTGTATTGAAGATCATGTACTATTGATGGGATAACAAATGCATTAAAAGTTATATTTTTTGGGTTTTTGAATGTATAAATAGATTCAGCATATTGAAAAATCTTTGGAAGTATTTGGATTATACAAATTTAATCACTAAAATCTGCAAATCCAATCATTCATCACCAAATTCGATAAAATCAAACAGACAAAAAAATAAAATGTTTAAACCACTGCATTAAAGTGCTTAGGAGCTACTTAGGAGCTCTGGACGTTTGTCATTTTCCCTCAACTCTGTCCACAGTACACCTCGGGTACTACCAATTGCTAAACCCAAGTCCTTAGGAGCTCTCGACGTTTGTTATTTTCCCTCAACTCTGTCCACAGTCCACCTCGGGTACCACCAATTGCTAAACCCCTAGCCAGTTCTCCGGAAATGTCCACCTTGACCTAGTCCACCTCGTGTGCCACCAACTGCTAAGCCCCAAGCCAGCTCTCCGAGAATGTCCAGCGTGACCTCTTCCACTAAGAGCGACACGTCCGAATTCGTCTCCGTTGACCTTGATAGAATGCCATATAGACCGAATAGAGATGATACTCAGATCGGCTGACCCTCACTCAGTTTGGGTGAATAATCAACTCCTCCATCGTCACCATTCATGCCTGGACAACTCAGCCTATGCTAATTGAAAGCCTGCGGAAACCCTAGATGCGTTTGCAGTCTCCATCTGAAATACATACCTCTGATTGAAATAGGCATATTTGATTTAGAAACAAATTAAAAAATTCAATAAATCTGATCTTCTGATAAATATAAAAAACTAGTTCTTTAGTCTATCACGAAGACTAATGCTTTGCCTGCCGATAATCTAATGAGAGAAGGAATTTCTAAATACTATTAACATCACAGCTCTGGGTGAATGTCTAGTTCCTACAGTGAATTGCCTTTAAGACAGAAGCAGTGGAACTGGACGCTTGAATTTCTGAGTTTGAAGGGAAAGTCACTCTTCAGCACTCTATTTAAAACGAACAGTAAACTTTGCATTGGTATAATAATTGATTTCAATTTGAATTATTTAATTAGTTTAATTGGTCTAGAGTTATATACTAACTCTTTTTTGGTAGTTCTATTTTTTTAGATTGTTTACCTCATTTACCATTTATAAATCATAAAAAAAAAATACTTTAATTTCGAAACCATTGAAAAACTCCACCCTAAAACCTTTAACTAAATCTTCAAGGATTTCCATCCTCGATCCCATTAGGTGGCTTGAACCATAGTACCTTTTATTTTTAAGTGGCTAGAGAACTCTTTTGTCCTATACAAAATCAGTTTTAAAGTCATGTTCTCCCTTATAGGCTTAACACAGGAAGATAAAGACCATTTATTAACTTTATGCTATGAGCACAATCCGACAATTGTGAACCCTGTAGGCACTAGTAATCACAGATGTTAGCTTAGATACTGGACACAAGGGCCTTCTTCTAAATGTTATAATGCTATTCCATGAAGTGTGATAATAGTCCAACCTCGTTTTCTACATGTTATCGATTGATTTCCATTATTAAACATTCAATCTCAATATTGACAATGGCGGATTAATTTCCATTATTAAACATCCAACCTCAATAATGACAATGGCTTATGTGTGAACTTAGAAATTGACTCGACATTTCTTAAACATGAGCCATAAAGATATTGGTGTACTATTACGATGAATGGATAGTTTTTCAATAACTGATAATAATAAAACTAATGGACTCTCCTTATTATTAAACATGGTGGTTACATTATTAAATTATTATTTTTTTTGGGTGTGGAAAATAATATGAGTAAATTAAAAACATTTGTTGTATTAGGATTAATTAATAGTTGTTAGCTTATCCTCATATATGAGGGTGGGTCGGGGGATAATAAGGAAAACATTATCTGAGGGTGAGGATGGGGAGTAATAGAGAAAATATAATATATGAGCTGAGAGGGTGAGGAATAATAGAGAAAACATTATATGAGGGTGAGGGTGAAGGGAATGTTTTCTCTATTATTCGCCCAACCCCCACCTTTCCCTTCACCCTCACCCTCATATAATGTTTTCTCTATTATCCCACACCCTCACCCTCACCCTCATATATTATGTGTTCTCTATTATTCCACCCATCCTCACTCTCATCTTCTTAATATATTTGTTTTCTCTATTATTCGCCCCACTCCCACCCTCACCCTCTTAATATATTTGATGATAATAAACTTCATGTGAGAGTATGATGTAGTGTAAACCTTTTATGTTTTTTTATGGGTTTTTTTAATATTTTGAGGTTAATTTTGATAAAAAAACTTATTAGAAATTGTTGGAATTGTAAATTTTTGTTGTTAAATTTAGAGGATATACTAAATCATTTAAAAATGCAATTTAAGTAGCACAATATTGTGATTTCATTAACAATTACATTATGGAAGTGTGAGTATTAGCCTTTGTTTGAGTATTAACATTTTTTTTTTACATAGATTACACTCTTCTAGATGCCATCATTGAAATGTGGTAGTGTATGCATTATTTGAAATGTGGTGGTGTTGGTTGAGTGAGAACAAACAAATGTGAGAAGCAACTACTATAAAAAATAAAAATAAAAAAGTGTTAGGTTGTTCCCACTTATAATCACTTTAAGAACATTAAAAAAAAAAGCATGTTGTCTAGTAGTAGTTGATAGTTTTTTTAAGAATTTTTTTTTTTTTTTAATCTATTCAAAAAAATCATAAATACAACTATAAGGTTTTTCATTGTTGTATTTATAGTACAATCCACCACCTGCTTTATGTATAGATCATATTTCGCTATTGTATTTATAGTACAATTCACCACCTGCACTATATACATCATGAATATGAGAATTTCATACATATATCATATTCACAGAAAATCAAATCTATTCAAAGAGATCATAGATGCAACTATCAAGGTTTTTCACTGTTGTATTTATAGTACAATCCACCACCTACCTTATGTATACATCATATTTCACGGTTGTGTTGTATTTATAGTACAATTCACCATCTACATTATATATACATCATGAATATGAGACTTTCATGCATATATTATTTAGACAGAAAATCAAATCCAATGGTTATTACAATGTTCTCTTTTAACTTTGTGAAAATTGTTAATATTTCAAACTTTCTATGATAACATATGTTTTCAAAATAAATTAATTACAATAACATATATTTTAAAAATACATTAAAGACAAAAACATAACGACAATTGTAATTGTTATGTACGAGTAATTGAAATACCATCCATCATAAAATTTTGATGGAAATTTTCTTATACAAAATATTCTATCAACTAAAAACCAATTCTTCAAAGTATGATATGAAATCATCTAAATAAAACATTGAAATAAAAGAATTGATTTCACTTAGACCATAAAATTATGGTATAGCAACTCATAAGAGAGCCATCAGCCATAAGGATTTCATCTTTTACCTTTATGTGACCACCTCTCAAACAAGACTTCATGTCTTAGTGCGTTCTAATAGCATATCAAGGTGGTAATAATAGTCCAGTCCCTAAGTAGCCCACCTCTGATAAATTTATATCAATATACATTACTTATATACTTACATCCACTCTATGAACAGCTGCAATTTGTTTGCAGCCAAACCTAACTTCCGCACTAATATATTTTTTTTCGCACACACTACCTTGCTTCCCACTCGGCTTATAACAGTTAAGCGAACCCTAAGGTTATATACAATCCCACACTGCAATAGTAAATTTCTAAAAGAGAAGAAATTTTTTAGGGAATCTTCCCAGTGAGCGTATCCTGTCAGAAGCCTCTGATATCTTGGCTTTTGCAGCACCTCTTCTAGCCTCAGCAACAGCTCTTCTGTTCGCTTCTTTCTTATGGGCTTTAACAATCTCATTTTGCATTTTCTCAAATGCCATGGCTTTTTTTTCCTCCAATTTTCTCTGAAACAAAATAAACATTACTCGGTAAAAACTCAGTCAGCCATAAATGTTGTATCCTCATTTCATCACAATAATTGAACATATTCATACCTCCACTTTTTTCATTTTGATGTTAGCTTTCACTTTCTGCTCGTTCTCCCATGCCTCGATAATTGCTTCATCCCTCTTGAATCTGCAATGCAACGTTCCATTACAGTAGAGTTAATTAGCGCGCACCCAATTGATTCTCAGACTGAGGCCTGCTTCTTTTATTTTACATATTATATTAAAATTCAGCAGCGTTAATCTGTGATGTGCAAATTCACCTGTTATCAACTTTGGCCATTTTGGCCTCTTCCCAAGCGACGGCCTTGGCTTCTATCTCGTCTCTCTTAACCTTTTGCAGAGCGAGCTCCTTTGGAGTGGACAGACGGTTCTCATTGCTTCTTGCTGAAGACGAGTTAGATTCTCTGGGAATGTTCTCGCCATTCCTATTTCCAATTTCTACAATGGTGCCTCTTTCGTTATGCTGGGCATCCCAAGGGCTGGTTGGTGCATCTCTATCTGAAGTGTAAATAAAGTCTCAATCAGACATACAATTGACATACAATGCTGCCTAAAAAAAATTATATCAATAGAAAATTATCAAGTATCACTATTGATTATAAAGAAAAAATATATATATATAAATCACAATTTTAATATTATTTAAATTTGAATACATAAATCATTCAACTTTCTCAAAAATCCTTAAAACACTTAAATATGTTATCTCAATTACTAAAATCTATAATTTTCTAATTTTTTAACCAAATTTTGAATAAAACTAACATAAAAAAAAAAAACAACTTAAAACATTTTCAAAATAAAGACATTAAATTCCAAAATAAAGGCACACTTGGAAATATGAACCCTACTTAGTTGATCAGATTAGAGACAAATAAAAAAATTAATAGGTAAAAGTAGTGTAAACCATAAAATGAATTTATAGGTTTTAATCTAAATATAAATTTAGATTTATCAAATGCAGAAAATAAACAAATATAAAAATATGAATAAAAGAAAGTTAATTAAAATTCATTTTTTAAAATTATTAATATATAAAAAGAATTAAAAATATTAAATAAAACTATTTAAAATTGAAATATCTTTAATATTTCTATTAAAAATATATATATATATTTTCATCTTAAAACGCTTATGCAATTCACAAAATAATATGCAATACATAGAAAGGATCATTAACGATGACATATTAATTAATATATAATATGTAAACAAGAAAAATAATATATATAGATGATATGCAATCCATAAAAAGGATCATTGCCCATGACATATTGATTAAAATAAAATATATAAACACAAATCTGCAAGTAAAATATAGAGAAGTTGTTGATGATATGTTTAATTCAAAATAAAGTAAACAATAAAAAGTAATGACTCGGGAATGCAACGACTTAAAATATAAAGAAATGAATAGGATGGGATACAGTGAATATATAAAATTGAAGTAGCTATTTTAAATGTACTTTAATATTATTTATTTGAAAAAAATCTTTAAAAATCTTCTTTTAGGATTTAGGATTCATGATTTATTAGTGAATAAAGACAGAAAAATATATATAATATAAGGAGAGAAAAGCATCAGTGAATAAAGAAAGAAAATATGTATATAATATAGGGAGAGAAAAGCAATTTTACTTCTGCTAATATTCATGATTTATTAATGAATAAAGACAGGAAACAAATATATCTAATCTAAGGAGAGAAAAGCAATTTTACTTTTTTGATTAGAAAAGAATAAAAAAAAATCAAGATAGGTAAATGTAGACATGCTTGAGGTAAATGGAAGCAGGAAGATACCAATGGCATAGAAGTGACCAGAAAAATAAAAAGTACAAAATTTTGTTAAAAAATACTGGACCTTGTTACTCTGCATCATCCTAAAAATTCTTTTATACAAACTTAAATAAATAAAATATATGATTTTCCATTGATTTAACTTGCTGTATATGTTTTCACTTCACAGATATGACTTCCAATTCTTAATCCATGGACCAATATCACAGTCACAGGAAACTAAAATCAAATGAATTGGATTTATACCTGTGCGTTCAGGGGATCCGCCGATGGGAACGAGTGCGAAATAATCTCTCCCTGCACTTATCTGGTCTCGATTTCCTTCTGCAACAATAGTACTGGTTGGTACGAGAGCCAGGCTATCTCTTCTGTTACTATTGTCATAGTTCACATGGCCGACGTTTCGATCCCGACCAGCTTCCTCAGTCGTGCTCCTGGCGGGTTCTTCTTCTCCAATACCGGGCAAATGACTACTCCTTACTGCAGGAGCCCGAACAGATGAATTTTCGTTCAATATATTCATGGGGCGATTAGAATCCGAACTAGCTTGGGCAGCACTAGAATTACTCCTGGCCGCCGCAAGAACGTTATCAAACTCTCTGCTCAAGCTTATACTTTCGCTGTCGCTTGATACAAACGACACCATGGATGTATCAGACCAGCTGTGTTGTAGACGGCGTGCAGGTCTTCTTCTCTCATTGCTGATCGCATCTGCTCTCGACTGTTCCACCGCTACATGAATATCTTGGACTCCGTCGTTCTCTTCTGCAACAACAATATCATCTGAGTTTTCTAACACAGAAACTACAATTTCCAATTACATTCTCTGACAACATTTTCATCTTATGAACAGAATTATGAAACCTTCTGAACAAAGAAATTTGTGAGGAATTTAGGGATGTTTCTTCACGTTCAAGATAGCATGTCTATAAGATAGCAGGTCTATAAGCCCGGGGCAGTTAAATTGGCATGTGCTTTGATATGAAGTGTTATGTTTCATAAAGTTTTGAATTCAAATTTCCAACTTAGTTTCTGTTAAAAGGGTATACTTAGAGATGGACACAATTAATGATCTTTTAATCTTAAATTCTAATCTGATGGTTATGTATTGAAGATGCTGACATATTGCGACGTTTAAATGATTAACTTTTAGAATTCTTGAGAGTTTCATTATCTGGCTCCATTAGAGTTTGATTATCTGACTGGATTTTTTTTTAACGCTAGAATTTTTATATGGACCGTAACTCTTTCGAAGTTCACCAACCACGAGTTAGCAACTGTGCTAGTTATGAAACTCGAAAGTTATAGTGGTAACCGTGTAACAAAAATAAATAAATAAATACTCTCATCAAACAAAACTGAGTATATACTATATTTCCAATTAATAGTTACTATACATCAATACTTTTAATCCTGGTTGAACAGAGATACAGAACATAACCTCATGAAACTGTGTATACTATATTTCCAATTAAAGTTACTATGCATCCATACTTTTAATCCTGGTTGAACAGAGAAAAGGAATCTAACCTTCTGGGTACTCTGGGGTGGGCTTGCTTTCTCTATTAGAGAGCAAATTAGCAGCCAATACACCAAAGGATGCATTATCAGGCCTCGATGAGGATGGCCCAACACCATCTGGTGCAGCTTCCATTTGTTCTTTCCCTTGGGACTGACCTCCGTCGTATAAAACAATCGAGCCCTACAATCCAAAAATGAACCAAAAAACACCAATTACAACAGCGGTTGCCTGTAGAACTCAAAAACCAAATTGGAATAAGTGAAAAATCATACCTCAGTCCTGGTGTTACAGTGGCTCCCAGTGGATCTGCTTCCATCTGTGTTATGAGACGACCAGTCTGGCGAACTGGGGACCGGACTACAGATTGGGAAAGGCAAAGCTTGGTAATTTGAATATCTGGCGCCCTGTTCTACAAGCGAATTCTGATTGAATCCCGCTGAAGGATCGCGAGTTGCCTCTTGCTTTATCGTCAACTGACCACCAAACTGATTACTCCTTAGGGTTTCAGTGCGGGGACTGCTGTCGTGAGACTCAGCCCACCTCAATCGTCCATGAGGAGGCCGATCACCATGAACGCCTGAAAACCCATTGCTCAACGAAGAGTACTGGAACGACATGATCCAATTCAAATTTGAAAAGTTTCAGATCGAGAGTTCACTTACTCCGGACCGGCCACTATCGATTCTGTCTTCTAAACCCTCGGTTCTCAGTTCATCAATTCACACAAAAACGAGCAGAATCTCCCGTCTATTCATGCACATTCACCAGACTCTGCTTTAACAGAGCTTCCGAACCCTGACCCATACCATAGTTTACAACGTGTTAAGTTCTCATTGCCCAGCCTTGTAACCGCTAAAGAAGTGCCAGGTAAGAGCTCAATGAACAGTTTTCAGAAAATCTTCGCTTGCCACGTTTCTCACTTAGCTTACGTCACGATGAAAAAATGACGTGGGCGTGATATCACTTTGTGGTGGAAAATTTGTGCACGAAACTCGTGCGCTGAAATAACTTATTTATTGTGTTAAATAATTCATTAAAGATATGTTGTTTTTTTAAATGCTTTAAAGAAAGTGTCTTGGCAGGATTTGAACGGGGGCGAGTTGATAAACAAACTTAAACTTATAATTTTGTTATAAAGATATATTAATTTATTAAATAATATTATAAATAAAAGTAGAGTTTTAGTCTTAAATTGTCACTAGATAATATGCCAAAAATACTTAAATTAAGTTAATTTTGTCTATTTGCACCATTAAATATGAATAACCAAGATAATCTACAATTTAAGTTTAAAGATTTCCTTATGATGTTATAGTATCCTTGTAAATTTATGGAACTCTAACCTTCAATAAAGTATGGGTCTTCTTTGAACATGTATTGATTTAATAAATAACTCTTTAAATAAAAGTGAAGGTCCACACGCGAGGGAGGCCATAGAAAAGAAAACACAATATCTCAAACACTTTAGATTCACCTAGTGAACAATGTAGATAGGCTAGAGATCACTATCACACTCTAGATTCACCAAGTCAACCATGTAAATAAGCTAGTGGTAGCAATACACCTAAGATTGACTTAGTCAACAATGTAGGTAGGGAAGAGATAACTCGTTGGTGACTTATTGAGTGATGTAGACCAGGGAGAGGTGGTTATTTAGTGAATTATTAGAAGTATTGCTTATGTTTGGGAGAGGTTAAGGTTATGGATTAGATTTATTTTCCTATGTTTGAATTTGTTTATAATATTAATGAAAGATCCACACATATTAATGTAATTGATAGAAGTTTGTATCTTTACATCAAAATGAAAAGCAATTGCAAATGCCTTTAATGTTTTGTGTGGAGAAGGGAGCTTTCTTGATCTTAATTTAATATCGATTATTAAAGAGAAGTATTTATTTTTGGTATGGTTTGATTTCGGGAGCTAGTGACTTATGGTTTTTGTATAAATCTCCACATATAGATTGGTTTGATTTGGAGAGTCGACAATTTATGGATTGACTTGTTGGAT
>ML822049.1:37314-52619 GCA_009831015.1 Picea engelmannii | reverse complement strand
CCTTACAAGTAAGCCTCCCTCTTAACACATATATCTCTTTTTCTATCCAACACTATTTTGGCTCATTTAATTATTTTATTAGATGAGGTATCACACAAAAGTATGATGGATATATCCTTCTATTTCATTGAGATTTGTATCCTCTTGATTAAGTTGTTAGGTAAATGTTTTACAAAATTAGTTATAGAGAAGTATTCCCTTCCAATAACAAAGGATATTTCAAGTTCAACATGTGGTAAATTAGATGCTACCGAATTATAGAAGAAGGAAAAATGTTAAATGATTTTGACCTTTTGTGATTTTCCCTCACTAGATTTTATCTAGGCAATCTTTGTTGAAATTGCAATTTTGGATTGGTGAATTTGTTGTCTTTTCTAGAAAAATGGATTCAACACCCTCGAATACCCCTACTACACTTGGATTATGTAATGTTAGCATTTGGTATCTATGATTTCATCAATCCAAAATGATTCCTTTCATATTTGAAGTTAAAAGTTTCAATTTATCCTCCCATTATTTTGAATAGTTGCAAAAGGGTGACCTCATTAGACATATAAATTACACCCTATCATATATCCTTGTATTTTTTAGTTCTCTTTCAAATATCAACTTGTATGCTTTCAATGACTAGAGATAATATAAATAGAAAGCTCCAATAGAGGTCAACCAATGGAAATGGAATTGTAAGTTGATCAAAGTATTAGGTGAAGTCCATGAGATACGAACATTGACCAAAGGTAAAACTCCTCACTCTCCAATGCTAGTCTCAAACTCGTTGTAGTATCCAAATGTAATTCTCTTGCTAGAAAAAAAAGGCGTTTATATACATAATATATAATTAAATAGTATCCCATGTTAACTAGGTTTGGTTAGTTGATGGGTAAAGAAAGGGTGTTGTGATTCTCAACAAAGATTCAAGATTTGTTTGGTTGGTAGGTAGAGAGGGGATGTTGTGATCCCCCTTGCAACATGCCATTTAAAATCATGTTTGTTTGTCATGGATAATTCACCCTCCAACATGTAGTTTAAAAATTAAAATGGATAAATGTTCTATGAAATTGATTTTTTTCCCAAATGTGAACTATTTCTCATATATTCATAAAAAATAATGTTAGAAAGGTAAGTTTGCAAGGAAATTATTCTTGTGTATAAATCATTAAACAAATAAGAAGACAATGGTCTTGCCCAACTAGATTCCCACAAGCTTTGTACTTAGAATGATATTTCTAAATATTTCCAATAAATGGAATGGCCCTTAATTTTAAAGATTCCCCTAATAAACCCTTAATTTTAAATATTCCCACAAGATTGCTCAAAAATAAAATTTTATTTATTGTGCCCAAATATATATATATATATATATATAAATAGTTTTTGTCACAATTTTGACGCACAACAAAAATCCTATGATGAATTTGCTATATAAACCAATAAAAAATTTCGTCGCACTTTCGACGCACAATAAAAGTCATGCGACAAATTTTCTATATAAACCAAGAAAAGTTGTCGTCACAATTTCGACGACAATAAAAATCCTGCGACAAATTTGCTATATTAACCAAGAAAAATTGTCATCGAAATTTCTACGACAATAAAAATCATGCAACGAATTTGCTATATAGACCATGAAGTTTGTCGTTGCAATTGCCACGCACAATAGAAATTCTGCAACAAATTTTCTATATAAATCATGAAATTTGGATAGTGAAATCGTCGCTATATACCATGTTGTCGTTGCAATAGCAATGAACATTTGGTTTCAATTAATTTTCCTATATTGTCGAGTGTGCGACGATTTCCCTACCGTGTCTCTCTTTCGATGATTTCGTCACTTAGTCATATTGGCAATGATATTTCTTTTTTTGTCCCAATTCTGAGAAGTTCCCTACGGTCGTCGCTCTTGCAACGTTACTTCAAGTTCGTAGAAATTGCCACGTCACATGAAACAACATTTGAGAGACTCAAGATTCGTCGCAATATCCACGACATAATGTCGCAAGAGCGTCGAAATAGCCGTCACAAAATGACCCAAATTTGCTAGTGATTACTAGTCTCATCTCGTGGGTGACATGTTGTTGAGATTTGGAAAAAATAGTCTATGATTGGGTGGAATGTCTATCCCAAGAAGTTGGTTGCACAACTAATTTGAAGGGTAATTGTTTTATATGTTTATGTCTTGTATTTATGAGTTAAATTGTTGTGCATGAATTATGTGTATTTGAGAATAATTTATATGCTTCTATGTTGGTTTATTATCTTCATTTCATGTCTATTTTAGCATGCTATAGATGCATCTAATTTAGGTTAATATACAACAATCAAATATGTACGTAAATCATAGTTGGAAGCTACAATAAATTGAATTAGCTATAAAAATATTAATTTTAACAGTATTTTGCACCATAATGCTCCTCAATTGGGCTAGGGGATATTAAAAGTGTGTATAGGAAATATTTAAAACATAGAATTCTAGAGGTTGTAGAAATAGAATGAAATTATGTGCAAGATAAATAAATATTACATGAAAAATAATGTACAACATAAATAAATGGATTACAAGTTAGAACATAATAGAATCCTCTTGTTCTGAAACAAATTTTACATCCCCAATTCTCAAGAATTGAGAAATTTAGTTTTAAAGGAGATGCAAAATGTGCCATACACTGGACACTCAGGACACTGAAAAATTATTACAACTATAAGAGGCCAATATTTTTGGCATGTTATGAAGAGACATGTCACTGATTATTTTGCGAGATGCATGGAATGTTAGAAGGTAAAGGTCGAACATAGACATCCAGCAAGATTGTTGCAACCATTTCCCATTCTTGAATGGAAGGGGGAATTTGTTACTATTGATTCCATCATGGTAGTGCTGGATAAGCTTACAAATATTGCACATTTCATTCCAGTGAAAATAGTTCATAAGGAAACCAATATTGTAGAAATTTCTATAAACTAAATTTCTAGGATACATGGTGCGCCTAAGGAAATAGTGTTAGACTAAGATCCCTAGTTCACTTCAAATTTTTGGAAGGGTTTATTTAAAGTATTTGGGACCAATTTTAATTTTAGTACAAAATATCACTTGGAGTCATATGGGTACATAGATATGATTAATTGAATAATTGAAGATATGTTGAGAATGTATGGAATGGAAAAACATTCTAGATTTGAGGGCTATATTCCTTTTGCTGTGTCCCACATTATTATTATTATTATTTATTTAATTGAATAATGATAATAAGGAAGTATAATAAGTACTTAAAAAAAAAAAAATCGAGGTTATTAGAACACCTTAGAATTTTAAACTTTTTTGAATTTTGTAATGCTTTCGTTTTTACCTTTAAAAATAAAAATCACCAAAAAAATTTGGAAAATTGTTTTCAAATTTGAATAAATCTATATTCATTATTTATCAACATGCACTTACAATATCATCTGTCAAATATTTTGGCTAATATGATCAAGTGGTTCTCATGTTCTTGAATCCATAAAGATGCGCAATCATTAAGAGGAAGCTTCCAACGGTTACTTCGGTATTTTACACTTTGGGAATATTTCTATCATCGTTCGAACAAAAATCCTCAAGTCGCGAAGCTCCAAAGTCCCAAAGTCATTTTTCCGAAAAAATATGTAAAAAAGATCTATGGATGAGTCAATGGACACCTGTCATAAAACTCTATTGTGGGTTGACATGTGGCATGTATTTTTAACATTTATATCAAATCATTCAACTATTTTTAGATGACACGTGTCACACATATTTTCTTGACATGTCATTAAAGATGGCGTCATTACTACCATGTCAATCTGAGAAATTGTCCTTCGAGAGGAAAATCAAAGAGTGAGTTCAGGACCACCGAAGTATCTAAACATCGAAGAACTTGTTATCATAATGAATTAAAAAACATTTGAAAAAGAAAATAAAACATCAAAATAAATTTGATTAATCGTGATTTACCTTTAGTTAATCACTATTATTGTACATACAAAAGTCCCGAATACCAAAATCCAGAAGTACTTAAGGCTTAAAAGATTTCAAAATATGATTAATTAAAATATAAAATGATTAATTAGTGATTAGCTTCTCCCGGAATTCAACCTTCTGAAGATTTATGTTGTTCTACTTTCAAAACCTCTGAATGACGAACCGCCAAGGATCAATTACATTTATAGTTGATTAAAGTTTTAAAGATCTAGATAAATGTCATGATGCCAGGTAATAAATTCCATTGATTTCTTGAATAATTTTTTTTTTCAGCAGATCAATTCGAAGATTGTTAGACTTTATTATTTTCATGAATAAAAGCATTTCGAGCTCCAAATCATTCTCTCATTTGCAATTATATATTTTCAATGATTGAAAGCTTATTATTTTTTCTTATCATAGGAAGGTTAATTTCATCTTCTAAGAATTATTCCCCCACACAAAGCAGGGAAGAAGAAAGAATCATGAGTTGAGGACTCCAACCCTAACATGGATATTCTTTCATAAACTATTGCTCGAATGAAAGACACTATCAAGTCTTTGAAGAAGGTTTATGACATTCTGGAGCATGGAATTCTTCTCTACCTTGATGACTTTGCTGAATAATATGACAAAACATTCTCGTCTAAGATTAGACTGGTGGCTCAGTCGAAATGACACATAATCATTTTCCGACCAAATATTATGCCTTACAACGACATGAGAAGTTGTGCCCTAGAGCATGTAGATATCCCAACACGAAGTATCTCCAATCACTAGAAGACTTATGTCATCTCTTTTCGACCAGAAGAACTATGAGTAATGTATAAACTATCCTTTGAACCAAAATAGACATATAATTCATCTTTTATTTTAGATTTCGAGCAGAAGGAATTCACTAAATGTGATAGAAGTGGTCATGATATAATTAAAACCTGGTGGGGAAATCCATCCAAGTTCAAGACTGACACTCATGGAATATATTCCACAACGTCTTTAGATTCCCACTTTTTATATATTTCCATGATGCTCTACCAACTATTTGGGAGGAAAAACCATACACATTTCATAGTGGAATGGGTAACTATAATCCATGAAGTTGTTGTAGGCTATACTTTCAACTGGGCACAAATGTTGTCAAATAACCTAACTAAGGAGGTCGTTGAGTACCAATATTTGAAGTCTAAGGGGAAATGGGATACGTTTTACTTGTATTCATACATCATGGACGAAATCTTCTTTATGAATCCATTTCCTCTCATGAACTAGAGCTAGACCCCAACTTGTTCTGAATCCATACATTTTTATCATTCAAAGTTATGGGAGGAAAACTCCAAAGATTTATTTTATGAAATATGTCGCAATGTGGTGATACATGTTCATGTGGCCATTTATAGAAACCTTCCTCCCAAAATTTCATAACCTATTATAGAAAATTTGGGTGCAATTGCAGACTGGTACATTGAAGAGAATTTCTCTTACATCAGATTATTTGGTTTTTCTATTTCTCCTCACGCCCTTCCAAAATTCTTCCTAATAGATTGATCTACAAAGAAGTGGCATACCAAATAGTGGTAGGAGGGATTAATAAGGAATTGAGAGAAGCACAAAAGAAAGTATGGCCTACCTTTCCTATACAGGTTGGTATGTTCACGTTACTTGATTTCAGGCATACAGAGGTCAAAGAAGTAGCTTTGGAGGATAACAAATTGGTTGATATTGAATTCAAAAGACATGATCCTCATAATGTGGTTGAGAATAATCTAGCTCATTTCAATATGAGGAGGTACATTCACAAAGATTCCCCTTATGGTGATGTATTCAAAGGAGTCAGAGCTTATGAGGAAGTTCAAAAAATAGTTCAAAATCTAATTCCAGATCAGTAGTCTAGTTTTCTTAGTTTTCAAAAACAGAAAAGGACCAACCTTTGAAATATTTTACAAGGATAATCTAAGATTTCCTTGTCTCATAGGAAATACCAACCACAAAACCCCAACAAGGTAGCTTGACTACAAACCAAGCTGAAGAAGTGGCAAAGAATGCAGAGGAGTTGATTAAAAATGTAAATACACCAATGCTAGATTAAAAGGATGAGGAAATGTTAACATATTTTGAGTATTTTATGAAGCAAGGAAATTCTTTTCCTTTTTCATCATCAACTACTACTTTTTTAGTTCCAGGCATGATAAATTTGTTGTTATTTATTTGGATGTGACAATTTTTTTTTATCCTGATACATAACACTTGGTTCACCTCAAACAAACTTTTCACAAATGAAGAAAATTTGGTATGTCACTAAACCCCAAGAAATCACATTTTTCTATGCAGGAAGGTAAGTTTCTAGGGAATATCGTATCAAAGGATGGAATAAAATTTGATCCTAAAATATTTGAGGCTATTGATCTAATCAGCATTCCTAGAAATAGAAAAGAAAATCTTTTTTTTTAGGGAAAAACAATTTCTTAAGGAGATTTATTCTTAATTTTGTTGAAATAATTAAATTGATTACATATATTTTGAATAAGGATAGTGAGGTAAAATGGACCACTGAAGAAAAAGTGTCATTCAAACGTGTGAAGAAATCCATAGGAGAAACACTGGTATTGATAAGTCCTGACTATACAAAGGAGTTTTTTATTTTCTCCTTTGCATCTGAATATACTATCGCAACAGTGCTCCTTCAAAAAAATGAAGAAGGATTCATAATTGATTTCCTTTTTCAAAAAAATCCTCAGACATGCAGAGTTAATATATGGCATTCTAGAAAAGCAGGCTTATGCAATGGTGAAGGAAATTAAAGATTTCAGAATGTATGTTTTACACTAAAAAATAATTTCCTACATACCAAGAAATGCAATTAAAGATATCTTGATACAACTAGACAATGATGGAAGGAGAGGAAAATGGTTAGATAAAATTCAAGAATTTGATTTAGAAGTTAAATCGACCAAACTTGTAAAAGGTCAAGGTCTCGCAAGGCTGGTATCTTAATCAAATTTCAGATCTCTTGGAATAAATCACTTTCAATCTCATGATTCTTTATCAGATATAGAGGAAATTGATGATCAAGCACCTATTACTCAGATTGATGATAAGTTCTCCTCCTCATCCTGGTATAGTGACATAGTTTCATATCTCCTTACTCTGCAATGCCCAAATAATATGACTCCTTCTCAGGAAAGAGCATTGAAGTTACATAGAATTAAATATTGCATCAACGATGCCAAGTTATATTGGAAGGATCCTTTGGGTTTCTTGTTATGATACCTTACAGAATTAGAAATAGAAGGCGTCATTTATGAATTCCATAAAGGAATATGTGGAGGACATCATGCCTAGAAAGAAACAGCTTACAAAATTTAAAGGGAAGGATATTATTGGCATAAATTATTCATTGACGTAAACGTAAGGTTCATAGCTTGCAATTCATGCCAATTGTTTGTTGGTAAGCAAAATCTTCCCACCTTAACTTTAATTCCAGTTAAAGCTAAAGCTCCTTTCCAACAATGGGGCTTAGATTTTATCTGAGAAATTTATCTGCAATCAACTTCTAAACATAGATGGATTTTGATAGATACTAATTATTTTACAAAATGGGTTGAATCTATTCCAACTCGCAACGCTATAGATTCAATAGTAACAATTTTTTTTAGAAGAGAACATCTTAGCAAGATTTGGTTGTCCTAGGAAAATAGTCACTGATAACGCACATGATTTTAAATCTATTGCAATGATCATTTTTTGTCAAAAATATATTCTAGGTCATTCTACAACTTACTATGTTTAGGGAAATGGGCTGGCATAATCATCTAACAAAATCCTGATGACTATAATCAAGAAGGTGATGTAGGAGCATCGCAAGCAGCCAACCAAGCGAGCATGAAGGCAAAAGACAGCTGGAAAGTGCAACACACATTTTACATGTTTTGGAAATGTTTTTGAAGCATTAATATAATGGTTAAAGGGAAGCGTACTTGCGTATTGTAAATAGATAATGAGAGATTCACTCTCATCTGTAGAATGTAAAGGCATTTATGCCCAGTTAATGAAAGTAGGTAGATTTAAAATTCTTGATTAGACAGTTTTAGAAACAAGAGGGAAAATGACTATAGACACCCTCATCTTTGTATCATTGTATCAATCAGAATTAGAGTATTGTAACATTTTGCATAGAGCAATAAAGGGGAGAGTTGTAGCAGAGATTTGAGAAGAATAATTCATGTACAGGAGCGTTGAATTAATATATGAAGCTTTAATTCAGATTCATGGTGTTATGATGTTTTCTGTTTGTACATGTTGAATGGTTTTCTTAGAGTTGTTTTATGCTCTCTGTTATGCATTTGATTTAGTACTGTGAATGTATGATTACATGTTGAATGTTTGAAATATGAGAGAAAGAGAATGAGTTTCAATTGTTTCTCATCCTGAGCGAGAGTTCCTGTAAGGAAGTGCAGTGAAAGCGTCTGCAAGGTGTGCGTTGACAAGGTTTATAGTTTATCTCTGAAAGCTTAGGAGGGATACCGTTGTTCTCATTCCAGCAAAAGTGAAAGTGAAGCACAGGAGCCATGCAAGGATTGCATAGGCTAGCTAAGTCCTTATAATTTGTTAACTAAGGTGGAAGAGAGAAAGATTGTTGTTGTAGAGAAGGTGCATAGAGTCGAGAGTTCAAATACGCTGAAGTATATGAAGAATTGTCGCAAGGAGTGTGTGCAGGAGTCTCCTTGAAGACCTGAGTTTATGAAGAAATCTCAGAAGGGTTAGGGCCTTTGAATCATTCAAGAGAAAGAAGGAATCTCAAGTCATTGTGAAAAAGTTTTGCCTAGACAAGGATCACATAGTCGATTTTGAGCCAGAGGTTCTTGAGGAGGAAATTGAATGGTCGGAATTCTCTGAGGAGAAATCCCGAAATAGCGAGGAACGTAGGATCCAAGAAAGTTGCAGGGAAGTTAAGCATTGGACAGACCCACCTTCGAAAGGCAGGATTTAACGTGGATCGTTGATTTTGATCATTGGAGTGTCGAGATCATTTCGGCATTTCAGGGGTCATAATTCCAAATTGTGGAGGAAACCTTTGGTTGATCAAATCCCCGAAACACAAAAAGAGTTTTCATGTATAAAGGCGAAGAGTGACAAGTTCGGGATTTCAAAACTTCGGAATTCGGGGTTTCGAAGGTCCTGAGGACGAGTGATCGGGACACAGGAGGGAGGAAAGTCTGAAATCTCATGTCATGAAAGGATATTTGTCGGCATTTCAGGAATCGGTATTTCAACATTCCTATTAAAAAGGAGAAGAGTGCTCCACATACGAAGCTCTGAAATCATGAAACACAAAATACCTTTCGAGGAGCATTTTGGCATTTCGGCATTTCGGGATCCGATATCTCGAAGAGAAAGTGATTTGGAATCAAAATTTTCAAACTCTTGGGGGAAAGGAAACCATTTCGGTATTTTGGTAATTCAGGGTCTGGAAGGTAGAGGAGGTAAAGAGTTCGAGATCAAGCATCACGAACTCTCGGTACGTGAAATCGCGCCAGCCATCGGATCAAGGAGATATCCACAACCGTTGATCTCCTTGGAAGTAAGATAGCAACATTTCAGTATTTTGGGGTTCGGCATACCAAGGATACTGATGAAAAGGAGCGGGAAACAGTGAAGGGAAAATCCCGAAGTTGTGAAGTGTGACGGGACTTAGAGTGGACTTTCAAGATTTCGGTACTTCAGATTTCGGGACTCCGGGAGTCAAGAGGCAGAGTTGCACATCAACAAAACTCTCGAAATTGCGAAGAGTGAAAATTCGAAGTCAGTGGTGAGAAGTGTCTAGTGTTTTATATTTTGGGTTTCGAAGGTCGAAGAGGTAAGGTGCTCGACATCAGGATTCACGAAATCATGAAATCCGGTATCCCGAAAAGAAAAGGGGAAAGTCCTAATGACAATTGGGTGTTGATCGTGGAGTTCATGCCAGTGCAGAGATCATGTGAGCATAACTCATAAAGACCTGTAACATACACTCAGTTGGGTGTGTGAATAAATTTAACGAAAAGGAAATTGAAGAGCCATTCAGGCTTTAAGGGGCCAAAATAGAAAGATCTTGTGCGGGCTCTGACCTGAGGGTTGGGGTACTGTGCCAGTTGTGGTATTAGAGAATAGAAAGAGTTCTTTGCTTTATGTAGTTGTTGTGATACTTATATGTTTAGTATAATGCACTCATTAATTATCAATCCGGGATTCGTAATCAACAGAGTTACAAGACATTAGTAAGAAAGGTAATTTCTAATGTCACGAGTATAGAATTAAACTAGATTATGTATGCTAGAAACAAATCAAAATAGCAAACTAAAATGCACTTTGGTTGTCTTTCATAGAGAGGCTATATATTCCATTATGGCACATGCAAGTATGAGATATAATTCGTTTGATATATCAAATCTGATATCTGACCCATAAAACTAACTATACAATCCACACTTCTAAAGGAAATCACACATCAATCATCAAAGCATAGCATGGGTAGTTCAATAGTCAATATGTTGGTTCTGTTGTGGTTCACAATGAACTTCACTAGTTCTTATCCAAGTAGTTTTGACTATTGCTTCCAAAATCTATGATCACTAAAGGAAATCAAATTCATGAAAACAAAAACAAGACATATGAAAAAACAGAGCAATTAAAGATTTCTAAGGAATTGTATAATGGAAATCCTAGTCTAAGCTATTCTGCTATTATCTAACAGATTTAAAGCTTTAGCTAATTTAATGTTTATACTACTAAAAACAAATGCTAATGCTAATCTACGAAGAGGCTGACCTTTGTTGTGCGGTGGGCCCTTGCTGCTTCAACAGGTAAGCTATTGAAGTCTACAGGAAGCTTGCTTTTGACACACACATTACTCTCACTCACATTTCAAAACATAAAATCATACTTTCGTTAACAAATCAAATCATACTCAATCATGGATAATCAAAATATGGAGATAAATGACATTCTATTAATCTTCACTCTGAATATGTTATGTACTATCATACACTACTTTACATATTGGTGATATGCTAACTCTCCTACTACTTCTATCATCCTTTCCACGACTATTTAATAGTCTGAATCGTGAAACACAAGGAGGCAAAGTGATTTGTAAATCAATCAGTTGTTGAATTCAATCATTCGGTTACATATTTAGCTTCATCCTCATGACACGAAGTGCATGAGGATGAGGCAATCAACAAAATATTATTATCATAGCCTTGCTAAATAAAATAGACGTCCACCAATTGACTTAGGTGAGATCTGGCACTTAACTTAGTGCATTAGGCCCTTCCATATTAGTATTGGATTGTAACAGGTAGATGGTACTGGATCATGACAGTGCGCAAAAGGTGGTACCAGATCATGACAGTGCGTGGCCATTGGTACCGGATCATAACAGTGTGTGTTGGTATCGGATCGCAACAGATGTTATTTTAGTACCGGATATGCTTGGTACTGGATTCGGACAGCAACAGTCTTGGTGCGCAGGTACCAGACAATTGAGCTGGCACAGGAACGCTAGACATCTAGAGGTCAAATATTTACATATGACAAATTGAGCATTAGTACATGAAATATTTAATTCCCTAACTCAATAAACCACAAAATGCATGAATTAACCATACTTTACCTTATGACCTTATTACTAGCAAATGGTAGCGTTCTTGTCATTCACTCAAGGTTTAGGTAGGCCAAAAAGGTATAGGTGAAGAGTATAATAGGGTAATGGGGATGTCAATTTTGGGTCTCAACATTCCCCCATGCCAAAATCATTGCATGTCCTCATCCAACTGAAAACAAACCCAAAATTTTTCAAAATTTGAGACTGTGTTCTTTACTTTGGTGGATCAATGATGTTGATGGCTGAAGCCTCTTCTCTCATCTCCCTTTTGATGACCCTAATGTATTGTAGGATTCATAATACCTTCTTGAGATTGTTAGAAGTCTCTTCATGGTCGTCTTGAATTTGTTGGCTGGTTTCTTTCAACTGCTCATTTTCCTTTTTGATATACCTGTCCAAGAGTTGGTATTCCTTCACTTCTTGTTGGAGTTCTTGATTTTGTTTTCGAAATTCCCCAAACCTTTTCTTCATTTGTACTTTTTTCAAGGTCTTTGTTGACCCCATCATTACTGGCTGGATGCACTCCCTTTCCTCTACTTCCTCCCTCATCCCACATAAAGTAATAGTGGCTTGCTCCTCGGTCAAACTAGGGATGTCATCTTGGATTGGTAAATCCTCAGAAGGGGAGGTAAGGTCGATTGGATATTCCTGTGTATGAGGACTGACTATTTCTTTTCCCTTCTTTTCCATGCTCCTCATAGTTCTTTTACAAGGAGGTACCGGATCAGGGATGCTCACAGGCTTCCTTTTCTTCTTTTCTAATTGTGAAATGGTGACAAGGGGTTGTGCCATAGACTGTTTACTTTTAGTTTCTGAGCTATGCTTCCCTTTCTTCATCATTTTCTGATGGTCCTCTTTCTCAACTGCCATTGTTGAAGTCTCCTCTACTAATTTGTTTTTACCTTTTGATTCAGAGATTTTAGAAGTCTTGTTGACTGTGGAAGAGGACCTTGCTTTTTCATGTTGGCTCACTTCCCTAGATGATGGTGGAGTTGTCTTATCCTTCTTTCTCTTTTTCTCTTGGGGTTCCTTTCTTTTTTTTAAACCATGCTGGGTTTCCTCCATAGATTTGTTTTCTGTGGGAAGGTGTTGTGTGATAAGGGTTTTCCAACTAATCCTCTGTTTCCTAAGCTCATGTAAAACTAGCATTTTAATGAGACCTTGATGGTAAATGCTAGTCTTATCTATTTTGGAGATGGATTTAACACCTCTTACCATTTTGTTCAAACTCATCCATAGAAAATATGGGAAATCGATTTCAGGGCCTCCTTCAAAATGCAATAGAATCCTAAGATGATATATGAAGGTCACGACATACCTGCCTTCACAGGTGAAAAATCGTTGAAGACTGGTAATCATTGGATGGTATTCTTCTTTGATGTAGTTCCTAGGGATCCCCTTCTTCCAGTCAGGGTGCTGATGATCTGCCTTCAAGAATTGTTTGCACATTTCTTTGTTAATTCCTACACCTTTGAAGTATTTGGCTCCTCTGCTAGGTAGTCCCGTAACCTCCCTTAAGGTTGCATCATTAATTATCAGTTGTAGATTGCCTATATGTGAAATCTCTCCATCATAGCTTTGTATAAATTCCTGAGATATCTTCTCGTGCCAGCCTGTAAATTTTTCCAGAAATGGTATCCACCCCAATCTAGCATATTTTTCTTGACATAATTGGTGCTCCTCGGTTTCCCTATAAATTTGGAAAACCGATTCGTGTCTAGTAACGACCATCGTTATAAGTTGAGAAAAGGATCAGGCTATAGCACAAGGGTTTAGTTAATTTGATGAAGGGTTTGGTACCAGAAAGGAGTAGGCTCGGGACTGGAGAAAATCTCACGACAAGGGGAAATATGGTGATGGTGTTGCGAATGGTAAGTTTAAGTAAGTGTGCTGGAAGGAAAAATTATGACCAAATGAGGCTTATCTGGATGGATTCACCACCAGATAAGCCATTTCATATCTACATGTAACTGTAATGATGAGGATAAGACATCGGGTGTTCAAGGCATCATTTTGGGATAGGTGATTGGACGTTCGGGTGGTGAATTTGATGTTAGGTCATGGTTCATGATATAAGATAGGTTCATGAATTTGCTTAAGGACGAAATATATTCGTGGCTTATCATTTCTATGCATGCTTCATATTTTGACATGATGTTTCCCTTAACCATGTTCAAGAGCTATGAGAGGATTGATTAGGTTTAAGCGTATGGGTATGAGGGATAAGCGCATGGGTTTAATACTAAGGTCATAAGATCTAGTATATATTTTCATACTTATTGTAGTTTTAGGAGCATAGGAAAATAAATACCATGTTACCTTTTCTTTCACCTTTGTATGATTAATACCCATAGTATGTGTGACTACTTGTAAATTGTCAGAATTCATCCCTTTAGACTGAAGCTTCTTGAAAACTTGGTATGGGAATGTCCCGTACTTCTGTTATTATGTGCTTATCTTCTTTTGTATTTGGTTCTGCAGGTGGATTATATGAGTCTGGAAAAGAGTTCTAAAGGGGATATTTGACCTTCCCCCATGCCGAAGATGTTGTATATCTGTAGGCAAGAAGATTCAATCATTTTATATCATAATGGAGAAAAGATGATAAGAGCAAAAGAAACCAATCAAATTTTAGAAGTATAGTTTATCACCTATCATATAATCTCATGCCAAAAATGAAATTGCCCTTCTTTTAATGGATTATTGACAGAGGTAGCATTCAGTAGTGAAAAAGGGGAATATATATATGCTTGCATCTCATGCCAAAATGAAATTTCCCTTCTTTTAATGGATTATTAACAGAGGTAGCATTCAGCAGTGAAACAGGGGAATATATATATGTTTGCATCTCATGCCAAAAAAAGTGGAATTGCCCTTCTTTTAATGGATTATTGACAGAGGTAGCATTCAACAGTGAAACAGGGGAATATATATATATTTTCCAGAAGAACAGATCCCACCTAACTTGCTTCAAAGATTTACTATCATTGGTTGTTATAGATAAATTTCACAGTATACGTAGATTAGACTCCCTAGTTAGGGCTCCACTCTTAAGAAGTTTCCTTCTTAGATAGTGTAGGCTTTAGATGTCAGACTGGTAAGTTGACTTAGGGTGATTCTCAAATGGAAATTATGTTACTGATTAATATGGAGTTTGTATCTCATGAAAGCCAATAATGACCTTTACTCTTTTTGTTTTAGATGGCAAAAAGTGGATTTTTCAATCAGACAAGTATAGATGAGACATTTTTCAACCAAAACCCACTGCCAGCAAGCCTGTTCAGTACTCCAGTGGGGTAGTTGTGATAATTAGTAAGAGGTGCCTTCCCCGGGTAGAATGCCCCATTGCCAACATGCTTGTTCAGTACCCTGATGGGTTTGCCTAGTCATACCATAGACCGGTACCCACTTCCAGCAAACATGTTCAGTATCCCAGCGGGTTAGTCTCTTAAACCCTTTTTGCATCAGAGGCTTCTTGTCCATAGTCACCTATTTTGGTTTGTATTAAAGAGTGTTTTGCACAGTGACAGGGGAGGCTCTTATGAAAACCTTTTTACAGGGTGGGATGGTATTGGGTTGGAAGGCATATACTCTTCTTTTGTATGTCTTTTAAAGATTTGTCTGAAGGAAAAATAAACTTTTATACACATTATTTCTTTAGAGTGATCCAGATGTATAATTTTGTCTGAAGTT
>ML822049.1:0-14364 GCA_009831015.1 Picea engelmannii | reverse complement strand
TGCAGGAGAATGAAGAGGTCAAGAGACAAGTCCAGGACTTAATGGACAAAGGGTTGATTCGAGAAAGCTTGAGTCCATGCACTGTTCCAACAGTGCTCAGCCCAAAGAAAGATGGAGGCTAGAGGATGTGCACAGACTCGAGGGAAATCAACACGATTACCATCATATATAGATTTCCTTTGCCAAGGATGGATGATTTCATGGATTGCTTGAGTGGAGAAAAAGTTTTTTCAAAGATTGACTTGAA
Organism: Picea engelmannii; assembly: GCA_009831015.1. NCBI lineage: Eukaryota > Viridiplantae > Streptophyta > Pinopsida > Pinales > Pinaceae > Picea > Picea engelmannii. Next base: position 14,117 of record ML822049.1, on the reverse strand, counting down.
AAGTGGATATCATCAAATTCGTACGAGAGAAGGTGACGAATGGAAGACAACCTTCAAGATGAATGAGGGGCTGTATGAATGGCTTGTTATGCCATTTGGCTTAACAAACATTCCCAGTACTTTCATGAGATTGATGAATGAAGTCCTGAAAGAGTTTATCGGGAAGTTCTTCATCGTATATCTTGATGATATATTAATTTTCAGCAAGACAGAAATAGAACACTTGAAGCATTTAACTACAGTGATGAGGAGATTACAGCAAGAGAAGTTGCTGATAAATATGAAGAAATCAACATTTATGAGGACATAACTCATTTATTTGTGTTTTGTTATCTCTGTAGATGAGATGAAAATGGATCCAGATAAAGTAGAGGCGATTAAGAATTGGTCATCACCGAAAGGTGTATTTGAAGTTCGAAGCTTTCATGGATTTCCTAGTTTCTACAGGAAATTTATCAGGAATTTCAGTGGAATTAGTGCACCAATGATGGACATGGTGAAGAAAAGACATAATCGTTTTCACTGGATAGAAGAACCAGAGAAAAGTTTCAATCTGTTGAAAAGGAAGATTACTGAACAACCAGTTTTGGTGTTGCCAGATTTCAACAAGACGTTTCAGGTCAAATGTGACACAAGCAGATTTTCAAAAGGAGCGGTCTTGAGCCAAGACGATAGAACGATCGCATAATTTAGTGAGAAACTAAATGAAGCAAAAGTGAAGTACTCCATGTATGACAAGGAATTCTATGCAGTCATACAAGCGCTGAAGAAATGGAGACATTATTTGGTTCCTAAAGAGTTTATTTTGTACAACGATAATCACGCTTTGCAATTCGTGACTCAATAGGAAAAGTTGAACCAAAATCATGCAAAATGGGTTGAATACATGCATAATTTTACTTTTGTAATTAAACATATTTCTAGAACTGCTAACAAAGTTGTTGATGCTTTGAGCCGGAAATGTTTGCTTATGCAGGAATTTAGAGTCAAAACTTTGGGTTTTGATAATCTCAAAGAAATGTACAGAGATGACCCAGATTTCAAAGAGGCGTATGAGGCATATAAGAATCCAATTCTCAGGGACATAAGCCAATGGACCGAATATATGATCCAAGATGGATTATTATTCAGGGGCAATTAGTTATGTATTCCAAAATTCTCCATGAGGGAGAATCTGCTGAAAGAAAAACACAGTGGAGGATTGGCCAGACATTTCGGTCATGATAAAATGTTCTCGAAATCAAATGGCTCATATTTTTGGCCAGGGATGAGGACATATGTCAAAATATTTGTGGACAGATGTAGAATTTGTCATCACACAAAAGGAAAAAGGTAGAACACAAGGTTATACTAGCCATTACCCATGCCCGAGAGGCCATGGGATGCAGTGAGCATGGATTTTATATTGGGACTACCAAGAACGCAAAGAGGATTTGATTCAATCTTTGTGGTGGTAGACAAATTTTCAAAGATGGCACATTTTATACCATGTGAGAAAACCAGCACCGCAACTCATATTGCGAACCTATTTTTCAAAGAAGTCGTCAGACTTCACGACTTACCAAGAAGTATAGTTTCTGATCGAGACACTAAATTTGTGGGACATTTCTAGAGGACTTTATGGAAGAAGATGGGGATAAATTTGTCTTTTATCTTATCTTATCATCCTCAGACGGATGGGAAAACAAAATTTGTAAACAAAATCTTGGGAGATTTGCTGAGGAGCCTAGTGACTGAACACCACAGTTAGTGGGATCACATTCTTCCACAGGTGGAATTTTCTTACAATGATTAAGTTAATAGAAGAAAAGGGCAGAGTCCATTCCAAATTGTGTATGGAATGCAACCTAGGGGAGTTTCTGAATTGAAATATTAGGAACAGGATGAAACTAGAAGTGCTAGTGCAGAGGATTTTGCAGAGGCAATGTAGGAACTTCATAGCCAAGTGAAGGAACAACTGAAAAACTCAAGCCAAGAGTATAAATGCAGAGCATATCAACACAGGTGAGAACTTCAATTTGAATTTGGCGATATGATTCTTGCACATCTGAGGAAAGAAAGGTTCCCAAGGGGAACATATAATAAACTGAAAATGAAGAAGATTGGACCATGCAAGGTCATAAAGAAATTTGGGGCAAACGCATATGAGATCGAGTTACCCAATGGAATCGAAATTTCACCGATATTAAATATCTCAGATTTGTACCCTTACAAAGCTGAAGAAGCAAGAGCAGACAATGAACATACAGAGGTTCAGTGGGATAAACAAATGCCTATAGCTGAAAAGCCACAGATGGAAAGTATACTTGACAAGAGAATCAACAAGAAGACTAGGAGAAAAGAGTATTTTGAATACTTGTTCAAATGGAAGGGACATCCAGTTGAAGATGCCAGTTGGGAAGATGAAGAAGAAATTCAGAAGCATGGACAGACCATGCAAGAGCTCATGAACAGGAGTTCATGAAAATTTTCAAGAAAGGGAGTATGATGCATGAGCATCGCAAGCAACCAGCCAAGTGAGCATGAAGGCAGAAGACAATTGAAAAGTGCAACACACATTTTACATGTTTTGGAAATGTTTTTGAAGCATTAATGTAATGGTTAAAGGGAAGCTTACTTGCGTATTGTAAATAGATCATGAGTGATTCGCTCTCATATGTAGAATGTAAAGGCATTTATGCCCAGTTAATGAAAGTAGGTAGATTTGAAATTCCAGATTAGACAGTTTTAGGAACAGGAGGGAAAATGACTATAGACACCCTCATCTTTGTATCATTGTATCAATCAGAATTACAATATTGTAACATTTTGCATAGAGCAAGAAAGGGGAGAGTTGTAGTAGAGAGTTGAGAAGAAGAACTCATGTATAGGAACTTTGAATTAATATATGAAGCTTTAATTCATATTCATGGTGTTATGATGTTTTCTGTTTGTACATGTTGAATGGTTTGCTTACAGTTGTTTTATGCTCTCTGTTATGCATTTTCTTTAGTACTGTGAATGTTTGATTACATGTTGAATGTTTGAAATCTGAGAGAAAGAGAATGAGTTTCAATTGTTTCTCATCCTGAGAGAGAGTTCCTACAAGGAAGTGCAGTGAAAGCGTCTGCAAGGTGTGCATTGACAATGTTCAGAGTTTATCTATGAAAGCTCAGGAGGGGTACCATTGTTCTCATTCTAGCAGAAGTGCAAATGAAGCACAAGAGCCGGGCAAGGTGTGCGCAGGCTAGCTGAGTCCTTATAAGTTGTTAACTAAGGTGGAAGAGAGAAAGATTGTTGTTGCAGAGAAGGTGCATATAGTCAAGAGTTCAAATACGATGAAGTATTTGAAGAATTGTCACAAGGCGTGCATGCAGGAGTCTCCTTGAAGACCCGAGTTTGTGAAGAAATCTCAGAAGGGTTAGGGCCTTTGAGTCATTCAAGAGAAAGTAGGAAGCTCAAGTCGTTGTGCAAAAGTTATTCCCAGAGAAGGATCGCAGAGTCGGTTTTGAGCCAGAGGTTCTTGAGGAGGAAATTGAACTGTTAGAATTCTCCTAGGAGAACTCCCGAAATAGAGAGGACCATAGGATCCAAGAAAGTTGTAGGGAAGTTAGGCGTTGGACATACCCGCCTTTGAAAGGCAGGATTTAACTTGGACCATTTATTTCAATCATTGGACCATCGAGATCATTTCGACATTTCGGGGGTCATAAGTCTAAAGTGTGGACGAAACATTTTGTTGATCAAATCCTCGAAATGCAAAAATAGTTTTCATGTATAAAGGCAAAGAGTGATAAGTTCGAGATTTTGAAATTTCAGAATTTGGGGTTTCAGAGGTCCCGAGGACGAGTGATCGGGACACAGGAGGGAGGAAAGTCCCAAATCTCAAGTCATAGCAGGATATTTGTCGGCATTTTGGGAATCAATATTTCGGCATTCTTGTTGACAAGGAGAAGAGTGCTCCACATAAGAAGCTTCGAAATCGCGAAACACGAAATACCTTTGGAGGAGCTTTTCGGCATTTCGGCATTTTGGGATCCGGGATCTCGAGGAGACAGTGATTTGGAATCGAGAGTTTCAAACTCCCAGGGGAAAGGAAACCATTTCGGCATTTTGATAATTCGGGGTCCGGAAGGTAGAGGAGGTAAAGAGTTCAAGATCAAGCATCACGAACTCTCGGTACACAAAATCGCGCCAGCCATCGAATCAAGGAGATATCCACAACCGTTGATCTCCTTGGAAGTGAGATAGCATCATTTCGGTATTTCAGGGTTTGACATACCAGGGATACTGATGACAAGGAGCGGGAAATAGTGAAGGGAAAATCTCGAAGTCGCGAAGTGTGACAGGACTTAGAGTGGACTTTTGGGATTTCAGTACTTCGGGTTTCGGGAGTCCGAGAGTCAAGAGGCAGAGTTGCACATCAATGCAACTCCCAAAATCGCGAAGAGAAGAAATCCGAAGTCAGTGGCGAGAAGTGTCTAGTGTTTAATATTTCAGGTTTCGGAGGTTGAAGAGGTAAGGCGCTCGACATCAGGATTCATGAAATCGCGAAATCCAGTATCCCAAAAAGAAAAGGGTAAAGTCCCAATGACAGTTGGGTGTTGATCGTGGAGTTGATGCTAGTGCAAAGATCACGTGAGCATAACTCAGAAGGACCTGTGACATACACTCAGTTGGGTGTGTGAATAAATTTCTCAAAAAGGAAATTGAAGAGCTATTCAGGCTCTAAGGGGCCGAAATAGAAAGATCCTATGCGGGCTCCGACCTAAGGGTTGGGGTATTGCGCCAGAAGGTTTTGAAAAAAAATAAAAAATCTTGGCATATACATTTAAAATATTCCTTATGGCAAAACATAATCGGCACCAAGAAATCCATAGGTATGTCTCATTTCCAATTAGTTTATGGTACATATGTTATTCTTCCTATTAATCTCGCTTCCTGTGATAAAACTTTGGCAAGATGTGAATGAAGAATCAAATGATCTTAGAAGAAGAATAAATCAAATCATTGAAGTAAAGAAAAATAGAGGAGAAGTGGATGATAAGCTCCAAAAATACCGGGATAAAATGAAATCCATTTTTGATAAAAAATCTGAAGACAAGGAGTTTCTTCCTGGCGATTTGGTCTTAAAATGGGAAGCTAGAAAAGAAGATTCAGGAAAACAAGGAAAAATTGATCATCTCTGGTTCAGGCCTTTTAAAATTGCAGTTGTTGAAGGGAGAAATTCATTCTCTCTCGAAAATATTAATTGAGAAATTATTGAGACCCCTATTAATGGGCGTTTCTTCAAAAATTTTATGCAGTAGTTACTTTTTAGGTTTCCATTGTATATATCAGATTGGATTGACATTGGAAATTTTAATTTTAATTTTTCATTTTCCTTTCTTGTAAATTATTTGAGTAATTAGTGTAATTGAAGTAAATATTTCCAGGTAAGATAGTTGATTATTTGACCCTATTTCAAGAAAAACAAAAAAGGCATTGCATTTAAATTTGCAGAATAAATTCATTCAATAGCTAATCAAGCCAAGACAAAGAATATATTAAAGCCTATGAATGACTACTGAGATGAAAATCATCCTTAATATATATTTCTATAGGATCACCTAACATCTAATATTTTATTTCTCTGGTAGAATCAATCTTCCAGAACAGAAGGTGATGCGGTAGAAATACATAACACTCATCTTTCCCTCTTTCGGATTCTTCAAAATCATGTGATAAATGAATGACATTCCTTGTTCAAAAATTCAAAGAAAAATAAGGTATGACTTCCTTTTCTTCATTATGGTCTCAATAAAATTCAAAAATTTGATTGAAATAGATATGAAGGAAATGTTTCTCATAATAAAATTATCACCTAATCAAAAAGACTAGAAATGTAGAAAAATGTAAAAATAAAAACTTAAATTTGAAAGAAGTTTGAGCAATTAAAAAAATAAAAAATAATCACAAAAAGCTTATTAAGAACTCGTATCTAATATACAAACTCGTGTGGAAATAAAACACTTCTGATTCAAATCATCTAAATTTTTCATATGTTCATTTCTTCCTTTTCCCTAGTTCTTTCCACCCCATATTTTCTTTCTCATTTCTTATCTTATTAATCTACATAGAAATAAGAAGACTTAGTCTCATGCTAAGAACTTCAAAGCATATTTTCAAAACAAGATTGGGCGAAATTGTTTTACATTTCTCTGATTTTAATTAAAAAAGCATGTCTAGGATAATCTTGATAATTTTAACTCTGATATCAAATTTTAAAAGATGAAAAATCCGCTCAAGGTTTATCCCTGAAATGAATAAATTTCCCAAAACTAACCTATAGGTGAAGGTATATTTAAAATTCTAAGAAATCTATTCTCAGAGTATCCTAAAAAATTGTAGACACACCTTCTTTTTCATTAAGGATTTTAAACATATATCATCCCTTATATGTTATATACAAATTGATTGGCCCCACTTCAAAATATTAAATAAAAGACAGATGGTGAAAAGAAATTCAAAATATGATTTCCCCTATCTTGTCCAAAAGAGATGATGAAAGTAAATTCATAAATTGATCTCCCTCATCTCATGTAAAATAAAATTTGTTTATGGAAAAGTAGATAACTTCACCAGGTACTGAACAAGCTTGTTGGTGGTGAAGCAATATCTATGATATATATAAGGATTTCATACACATCTATATCACATACTCTATTTTATAGTTCTCCTTCTAATGATATTTATATTTTGAACCAAATGGGATTCCCTAAAATAAACATGTTACATCTGTATAACCTTGAAGAGAACATATTCGTTCGAAGTGTGATATTTTTGTTAAAATTACTTTGATTATCTTAAAAAAATATGAAATCAATTTCAAGAAAAGAAAACACTTATTAGCTTGGCTTGAGATCATTCACTAAGTGTTCTTTAAATATTTTTTAGATTTGGTTAGTTTTCGTGTTATATGTATCATTAGTTCTTAATAAAACCAGAAAATATTTTTCGGAAAAATAAAAGCAATAATGACTCCATTTACCAAATCAAGGCACTTGGTCTACTGTTCTTCTGTGCCTCATAGGGAGCCACAATCCCCAGATGGAGCCTTTGTTAGAATAGCTTAGAATGTTAAACTTTTTGGAATTTTGTAATCGTTTCGTTTTTACCTTTAAAAATAAACATCACCAAAACATTTAGGAAAATCGTTTTCAAATTTGAATAAATCCATATTCGTTATTTATCAACAGGTGCTTACAATATCATCCATAAAAAAATTCGGCTAATATGATCAAGTGGTTCTCATGTTCTCGAATTCATAAAGTTGTGTGATCGTTAAGAGAAAGATTACAATAGTTACTTCGGGACTTTACACTTCGGGAAGCTTTCTATCATCGTTTGAACAAAAACCCCAAATTCACGAAGCTCTGAAGTCCTGAAGTTGTATTTTTTTGCAGAAATATGTTAAAAAGATCTATGGATGAGTGACTCAACACCCATCATAAAACTCTATCGTGGGATGACACATGCAATGTATTTTTAACATTTATATCAAATCAATCACCTAATTTTATATGACACGTGTCACACATATTTTCTTGACACGTCATTAAAGATGATGCCATTACTTCCACATCACTCCAAGAAATTGTCCTTCGGGAGGAAAATCAAAGAGTGAGTTCAGGACCGCTGAAGTATCTAAATGTCGAAGCACTTGTTATCATAATGAATTAAAATACGTTTAAAAAAGAAAATAAAACATCAAAATAAGTTTGAATAATCATGATTTACCTTTATTAAATCACTTTGCAATCTAGGCCTTCGAAGGATCACTATTATCCTACATACAAAACTCCCAAATGTTGAAATCCCGAAGTACTTAAGGCTTAAAATATTTCAAAATATAATCTAATTGGGTGATTTAACAATAAAGAAAAATATGAGACGCGCGCTCTGCAACCCGGACTAGGTTTTCAGCGTTTCAGACGCACTGCCACATTTCCAGCCCCATTGGGGCTCATGAATCTGAAGGAAGGAGGGCTGAATGGCACCTCCTACAGCCAGGCCACAGCGAACGGAAGTTCTGGAGAAGGGTTCAAATGGTCGACCTTTGAGCCTCCACCAGATCTGCGGGCAACACTTCTGACGGAAGGAACTTTCAAGGACCGGGAGATGGATATCGATCCAGAGAATGCAACCGTACCTGCTACAGTGCCGACTCCTTGGCTACCCAGAAAATGCATTCCACAAGTGCCACAAGCCCCGAAGTACATTATCAATTCACCGCGCATAGAAGAGCAAAAGAGATATATGAGAGACCACGCCCTAGTAGGTAAATTCCTAGGGCTATGGCCGTCAGAGAGGGATCTAATAAATGGATACAATACTGGTGGAAGCCGAAAGGACACTATGAATTACAACTGGGCTCCAAGGGCTTCTTCACAATCATACTGCACAACCTTGAGGACTGCAATCACATCTTCGATGGAGGGCCTTATTTCTATAACTCAGCAGGACTCTTCTTAAGATTTTGGACTGAGAAGTTTAGCCCTGAAAAGGAAGATTTTTCCCACGCACCAATATCGATCAGACTGTACTCTCTTCCCCATGAATTCTGGCTAGAAGAGGTATTGGCTGCTATAGGAAATACCATTGGAATATATGTTAAGTCTTCAGAAGCTACCAAACAGAGGTGATACACCTCTTATGCGCGCATCTGCGTATACCTGAACATAGCTAAACCGCTGTCGGGAACAATAATTCTTGAATACCAGGACGAATATTGGACCCAGACCATTGACTACGAACACATTCCTTTCAGGTGTAGGAAATGCCATGAACATGGCCATCTGTTCATAGAATGCCCCCTCAATGCGGCTCACAAAGAAGGGAACCCAGAAGGCCGAAAATACAAGGACGACTTTGCTCAACCAGTGGGGAAAAGAAGACAAGCAGGATGAAAGTAGCAAGTCCAAGTAAGTAAAGATCCCTCCACTAGTAATAAATTTGCAATATTACAAGATCAACCAGAGAACCTCTCAACCCTCGTAAATACCAATGAACTCCATGGGTATAATCCTCCCCAATCTAGGGGCCAAGGGGAAGAACGACCACCACAGGGGAAGGAATCTGATCATCTCCCCCTAGACATGGCAGGGGATCAACAAGATTTCCTGGAGACAGAGGACGGTGACGCTGACATGGAACTAGAAGAGAAAGAATTAGTTGGGGTGGACCTGGAACACCTCGAACACGACTACAGCCATCAGAATATGTACACTATACCTCGGGATCAATTACGGAAGGTGCATAAGGTCTTTCTCAATTCCTCCGCTGGCTCCACAGCTCGGTCCAAAAAGGGCTTGGGGATACAGAGCATTCAATCAAAGAATCAGAGTAAAACTCAGAAAGATGAAAAGAAAAGAGGAAGGAAGTCTACCAATAAGCTCATACAAGAAATAGGCCATTTCATGGTAAATTCAGAGCAAATCCACCTCATCTTGGAAATCTTTCCTCATTCGATATTACAACCTCATTCGAAGTCTGGAGGAAAAAAAAGAGGGATCAAGACGCCTAGATCAAGACTCTAATGACTTCAACAACCTCATAGATAAGCTCAATCTCATTGACCTGGAAGCTATCAATGACATTTTTACCTGGACAAGTAGAAGAACCGAATCACACCAAGTTGCCTGCAAACTCGATCGCTTGCTCATCTCTGATTCCCTTATGCTGGAGGGAACAACTCTGGAAGTGAGTATTCTGAATATCCCTGGCTCGGATCACTGGCCCATTCAGCTATGGATAGATGTGCCAGCATCACCAGGGAAAAAACCTTTCTGGTTTGAACAGTTCTGGCTCAACCATCCAGACTTCCAAGCAAATATCCAAGATTGGTGGAGGCAGGCAGAGGTCCCCTGTGGCTCCAAGATGTTCAAATTTCAAAAAAAGTTAAAAAACCTTAAACAAATTATCAAATCCTAGAACAAGCAAACCTTCGGCAACATCTTTGACTCCCAAAAGAAGCTGTCAGAGCAAATGAAGGTGATTCAAAATCATATCCGATTGCAAGGGTTAACGGACGAGATTAAATTCTAGGAAGCAACAGTAAATCAACAAATGGAGGCCAGAAAAGGACAAGAAGAGATTCTATGGAAACAGAAATTGTGCATCCAATGGCTCAAGGAGGGGGACCGCAACACCAAATTCTTCCATAGATCTGTCATTCAGTGCCATCATACCAATAGAATCATGCACTTAATCTCCACCAATGGTGAGCCAATTTATTCCCATGAATACCTGGAGGCAACATTGATAGACTATTACATAGATCTCCTCACGGAACCTTTTCTAGACAGATCAGAGGCCATAGCTAAGGTCACGCAGCATGTACCCTCCCTCATCACCAGGGAGAAAAACTCAGCTCTACTCCGGCCTATTACAATCGAGGAGGTGGATCAAGCACTTCAGGACACCCCACGATGCAAGGCACCCGACCCTGACGGCTTCACCAGTGATTTTTTCCATCACTGTTGGCCGATGATCAAGGTAGAGGTTTGGGAAATTATTGAAGACTCCTGCTCCACTGGACAAGTCCTTCAAGATCTTAATGCTACTTTCCTCACTCTCATCCCCAAAGAGGGGCAGGCTCACCATCCCAAGCAGTTCAGACCCATAGCCCTCTGCAACGTCATCTATAAACTTCTTACAAAGGTGATCGCTCGAAGGCTCAAACCCATCCTGCCAACTATCATCTCTCCGGAACAATCAGGCTATGTGGAAGGCAGACAAATCCTAGACAACATCATCCTATCTCATGAGGTGATCCACTCTTTGCAGAAAACTAGAATGCTAGGTATGCTCCTTAAATTAGATCTGTGTAAAGCCTTTGATAACATAAGCTGGGACTACATGCGGGAAATTCTCCTCGCCTTTGGCTTTGACAAAATTTGGGTGACTTGGATGTTGAACCTAACCTCCTCAGCTTTTTTCTCCATCCTTATCAATTGTGTTCCTTCTCGCCCCCTCACCCCCTCTAGAGGAATTAGACAGGGAGACCCTCTCTCCCCTTTCCTCTTCATTATAATGGCCGAAGGTCTTAGTCGATGTCTTCACACAACCATTGCAAGCAACTCATTGGCAAGCCTACCTTTGCATGGCATCTCGCCCCCTATTTCACATAGCCAATTCATGGATGATACGCTCCTGATGGGTACCCCAACTGTACGTGAAGCAAACTCCATCCTCCTGATCCTCCAGACCTTCTTTGAGGCCTTAGGCCTGGACTACAACAAATACAAGTCCCAAATCTTTTTCTTTAATACACCCCCCCAATTCAACGTCATATCTCTGATCTCTTAGGTTTCCACAGAAGCTCCCTTCCGTCCAAATACCTTGGCATCCCTCTGATTGATAATGCCCTCCGGAGCTCCTCCTGGGAGCATCTCCTCTCCTCTTTTACTAAGAAACTCTCTTCCTAGACCCTTAGAGTTCTAAACCTTCCAAGTCGTCTCATACTCCTCTGAGCAGTTCTCCAGGCCCTTCCCACCTACATCTTCTCGGCGCTGGCTGCTCCAAAGTTTGTTCTCACAACCATTAAAAGCCTACAAAGGAATTTCCTATGGCAAGGCGTCAATACAGGGAAGAAAATAACACTTGTTAGCTGGGACAAACTTTGTCAGCCCAAAGTGCAAGGAGGCCTTGGCTTACGATATCCCACCATCATGAATAAAGTCCTTAATGCCAAAATATGGTGGCGATGGCTTAAGATTCCCAAGGACCTTTGGGCATGGTTATGGAGGAAGAAATATGTACTAGAGGTGGCGGAAAAAAATCTCATACGCTGGAATGGAGACACACCAGGGTCTTTAATTTGGCCAGCGGCTAAGCAGAATAGACAGCTAGTCACCCACCATGCTTTATGGGAAATTAGAAATGGGAAAACAACCCTATTCTGGAAAGATTCATGCCAGCAATGGCCAATTCTGGACCACGAGGACTGGGCTGAGTGCATCAGCACCCAAGCTACATAGGCGGGCTTGACAAAAGTAGCAGATTATTGGCAAGATAATACTCCAGATAACACCTGGCGGCACTGGCACCTTGATAGGGAACGCATGAACCTCGACAGGCACGTGGATCTGGGACCCTGGAAGAATGGAATGCTCAAATGGAAAATCCCCAAGATCACGGGAGAGGATATTCTTTGATGGGTATATCGACCAAGGGGCACCTACAGCATACGAGAAGCCTACCACATCAAGATCCAACCAAACCTGGCACCTACACGGGATGTTTGGTGCAAAATATGGAACCTCATACATTGGCCCAAAATCACCCTCTTCCTCTGGCTCGTGATCCACTCAAGAATTCTAACTTGGGATAACCTCTCAAAAAGAGGCTTTGTGGGGCCTTCTATATGTATACTTTGTGGGGAGGCAGATGAAACTGTGAATCATCTTCTCAATTCTTGCCCGTACACTGCTCAAATTTGGGATCAAAGTGCGTTCATTATGCGCACCTCGGATTGCGAATGAGACAACATCGTCGACACCATTACGAACTGGAGGGACCAAGTGTTTCAATCTCCCCTCCTAAATTGTATTTGGCAATTAATTCCTAGATTCATCCTCTGGCAGGTATGGAAGGAAAGAAATAGAAGGCTTTTCAGGAATGCTTCCCTCCCGTGGCAACACTGTTGGAATCGTTGCCACCTCAATATTCTGGAAACTCTCAACCTTCAACTTTGGAATGAAAAAGACCTGATCAACAATCCCTCAGAACTCCTAATCCTTAAGCACTAGATTCCCTTTCTCTCTCCTCACCCACTCATCCCCTCTGTCCCCACCCCTCCCAGCAGTCCCTCCTCTTGGTCTTCCCCTCCGGTTGATTTCATCAAACTCAACTTTGACGGAGCCTCTAAAGGAAATCCAGGAGCAGCGGGTTATGGGGTCATTTTATGCAATCACCATGGACACATTATTCTCATTAATGCAGGCTCCCTTGGTCATATGACAAACAATGTGGCGGAACTCTGGGGACTTACTCGGGGACTGCAACTTGCCACAAATCACAACTTCACCCAGCTGATTGTAGAGGGCGAATCTCAAATCATCATCAATCTCCTCAACAGACTTTTAAATGGAGCAGACCCAGAAAGAATATCACCCAGCTAGAGACTCTCTCATGGGATAAAGACTATTACAGATTTACTGCAACCCAATCAGGCGGTTATACCTGCTCACATTAGAAGGAGTGCCAATCAGGTAGCAGATGAACTGGCTAATCTGGGGGTCAACTGGGATGGACCGGAACTCCTTTGCAAAACGTCCCTTACTATGGATCACCCTATCCTCCAGCAATGTATCCACAAAGCTGGGGAAGTGGACAAACCCTCATATGGGGTGATAGTGCCGACCACATGGTGTACAGAGGGAGAGTGAAGGAGCCAGCAAGGCAGCAAGCCATGTGACCTGCTCGTGCCAACCACTGCTGACTCTACCTCGCATTAATTGCCTTTCATGTCATTTGCAGTGGAATTAATTTGTGTTTACCCGACCTCCATTATGCGTGGTGCTATGGCTTCCCCATCTGCTTGTGATACTCTCCCTCTCCCGAGAACCAGCTCCAGTGATCCTCCGCTGCCCTGGCCTGGTTTTGCTTGCACGTTCATGGTGCTCACGACTCCTGGCCTTCTCCAGGCTCTCCCCTTTGTCCTGGAACACCAAATCCATTTACACTTCCAAATCATGCCGTGAAAATGAGGAAGACCCTGAAGGGCCTCTCCTTGGCATCCTCCTCGACCTCGTGCCTCGACTTCTCCTCCTGGTTTTCCCTCAACACTTTCCTCGTCACTCTTACTGCCTAAGTTAGCACCTCTCAATTCCTCCACCTTGCCTGTCTCCCACTTTGAGTGCTTAGCCATAATTGAAACCTTGGCGGGCTCTTCCCTGTGCCACCTTGCCGCTCCTTCAGCCTCCAGAAATTTCATTCCTCCCCTCGCACCGGTTGTTGGTTCTTCAAATTCACCCATGGGGATGCCATCTCTTGTTTGGGCTGACCGTAACAATGCGTCGACATCTTCTGACTCCAAGTCGAATATGTAGCTGAAAGAGAATTTCACCATCCTCTACGACTTGGTCTTCGAACTC
>ML822048.1:82863-103366 GCA_009831015.1 Picea engelmannii | reverse complement strand
CACCCCCCCTCTCAGTAATCCAACATCAACTACTAATCCTCGGAAAGTCATTCGCAAGTATGGGATATTTGAATTTGAGGAAGACATGAACAATCACCCTTGGCTTATACCTATGCCTTTGAAGCTCACTTACCCTATTAATCCTTTTCCTTACAAGTTCAAAGAACATTTACCTTTGTTTCTAGGTGATGGAACTATTACAATAGAAGAGAATCTTCGTGCATTTTCCAACGCTTGTATCATCCTCAGAGTTAATGAAAATTATGGTTGCATGCTCTTGTTTATGAACTCCATTCAAGGTAATTTTGCTTCCTTATTTTCCAACCTACTTGATGAATGCATCTCCATGTGGTCTAAACTTTCTTATTGGTTTACTTCCACTTTTGGGCATTTTGATAATCCTTACAAGCACCTTAAGAGATTTAATATTTTTCACATAAAGGATAATGAAGGAATTCTTTCATTTAATCTTAGATTTATCAAGCTTTATAATTTCATTCCAATGTACATTTTCCCTACCAAATTGGCTTCCCTTTTTCATTTTTATGATCTTCTAACTCCTCTTTACCGGTGGCGGTTGGAAGAAAAGAATGTTCAAAACATGGAGCTAGCCTTAATCACTTGCTTTGATTTCGAAGAGCCATAGAACAAGTTTCTCCTTTGGTGTTTCTGATTCACACAAAGATTTGTCATCCTTAATGCCCATCATCCAAGATTTATAGGATCACATGCTCTCACCTGAATATCAATCTTCAAATCATGCCTACCTTGAGAGATCTTTGGAGCACTCTTTCCTAAGGACTATTTATAATGCCTTCATTATTTGTGATCAAGATTTTGGATTTGAATATGATCATGACCACATCATGATGTTCAACAATCAACCTATCCATTACATTCCAAATGCCACCATTCTCGAAACTAATAGACAAATCCAATCCCAAGATCACGGTTTACTCCAAAGCTTTAATTCATGTGTATACAATGGTGAAGTTTATCATGCAAAGAAAAAAGTTAATTTTGACCTCTTTAATCCCCTTTATAAAACATTTTTATTTGATGATGTTATTAATGAATAGTCAATTCAAATTAATGACAACCCTTTCAATTCAATAGAGATATGGGATGAATCTTCTTTATGAATATCTTCATGGGGTTGATAAAGATCTTGAATTGCATAATACTTTTTCAAATCCATTGTTTCAATCATGCAATGTCCTCAACTATACTAGGAAATGGTATTATGGTTTATGTTGTGTTTTGATATTGAGTTTTTGTCAAACACTTTGTATTACAATATTTTAGAGTGGTTGGCAACTTTCAACAAGCAATTTGCATGCATTCATAACAAGAGATATTTTTTCAAACAAGTAACATACATCTATAATATCCATGGAAGAATCAAATGTAGCATCTTTTATTATGAATGGAAAACACCAATACAAGACAATCTCTAGTGGATGCTATAGAAACTGGATTACTATAATAACACACACAATAACATATGAAACCTAGAGATGATGCCACTATTACCCAAAGGATGTTGTCCACAGTTGCGTGACTCTTCAAACTATTTGCTACCTCCTCCAAACCCCTCAGTTAAATTAATATAGTCTCTTCCCTATCAAAATCACTTACTGCTCCAAGGTTAGGGCTCAAAGAACCCTCCAAGTCTCCGCTAACTTCCCCCCAAAGACCAACGGTTCACTGTCTATGGCTCACAAACTATAAAGAGACCCCCATGACCTCACTCGTCCCTGAATATATGCAAAAGAGAGGGCTCACTTCCCCCTTAGTACCTCTGCAGACTTACCCAGCCCCACACTACTGCATAAAGAGAGGGGTCGGTCCCTCCAAATGACACCTGATGTCCCTCTTGATGGGTTTATTAAACCCTATCCAACCCAATTACTTCTCTAGTTACCTCAGCTTTGCAAATGGATAAAAATCGACCACAAGATGATCCTCCCAATCTTCCAAGTGAATCATTTCACTTTTAAACTAATAAAGAATCCTCAAGATGAAACCCCAATGAGAACCTTGGATAGATCCTATTATTTTTTGGATAGGGTGAATATTTCATCACTGAAAACAAACTAGTAATGGGAGGGTTTTCCCCAAAAACCTAACAAAAACATTGGATACAAGAGCACTCCAATAAGATTTCAAATAATAATGATAGTGGGAAGGGACAACCCTCCTTTTATTCTTCCTCCGAGCCTTCTATATATTTCCCTTTTTTGACCAAATCAAACTTCACCCTTATTCCTCCTTTAATTGTCACTTAAACATTAAGAATTGATTTTTAATGTTTAAGTGATTAATACTTTATTTTTATTTAATGTTACTTTATGAATATAACATCCTCCAACAAAGTGACATCAAATAAATCCCCATGACTCCCTTTTTTGTTGACTATAGCCTATGAGAGTCATATAGGATACTAAGTCATCCTTCATTGTGATCAATTGGAAGGGGACATTACAATCCTCCCTTCTTGAGATTGCTTGTCCCCAAGCAACTCCAAATCAGGGTGTTGCAATATATACTCTCCTTCCCAAGTAGAATCCTCTGTGGGAAAACCTCTCCATATGACTAGGTACTCTCTCCGACATAAAAAATCCTCCCTCAAGACATAACTAACTGTCCCTCCTCATCTAGTGGAGGAATATCTACCGAGGTGGTAACCTTCTATCCCAATTTCTTCTTGAGGCAAGATACATGGAAGACGTTGTGGATCCTAATACCCTCTGGAAGTTCTAACTCGTAGGCTACTTCTATGACTCTTCCGATCACTTTGTAGGGTCCATAGAAGTGAGGCTTCAACTTTTCTGCATTACTCTTCTTCAACGAAGATTGTCTATAAGGTTGTAAACTAGGAAATACTAAGTCCCCAAACTCAAAGTTGCGCCACACCCTTTTCCTATCTACAGACATATTTTGTTTATTTTGAGTGACCTATAAATTCTCCTTCAGAAATCTCAAGATGTCCTGACTCTCCTACAACCAATATTTGGCCTTAGGGGCCTTTCTCTCCCAAAATCCAATTCCACAAATGATGATGCATCATATCCATACAATTCCCTGAATGGGATCATCCCAATGGAAATGTGATGAGTGGTGTTGTAGTGATGTTCCCTGATATGCAATCATTTTATCCACACCCTCTGCTGCCCTAATACATAGTTCCTCAAGTACCCCTCAATCTACTTGTTTACTATCTCGGCTTGTCCATCCGTCTAGGGGTGATATATGGTATTAGGTGTCAACTTTGTCCCAGATAACTTGAATATCTCCTACTAGAATGTGTTGAGAAACCTGCTATCTCGGTCACTAACTATGTTCCTTGGAAGACCATGTAGTCTGAACACCTCTCTGAAGAATATTTTTGTTACCTGTGATGCGGTGTACTACGAAGGAATGGAAAATAAGTATGCATATTTTTTCAACCTGTCTACCACCACGTAGATACAATCCCTACCCTATACCTCTAGCAACCCTGTAATGAATTCTGTGGAAATGATTTCACACTTCTGCTCTAGGATCGGAAATGGTTGAAGCAGTCTTGCATGATGCATAAGATTCGACTTGTTTTGCTGAAAATTCATGCACTCCCTCACATATTGAATCGCATCCTCCTTGAGACCCTTCCAAGATAATCTCTCCCTCACCTACCTATAGGTCTTCACATACCCCAGGTGCCCTGTTAGTGGTGCACCATGTACTGCCTTCAAAATATTATCCTTGAGTTTGGACTCAGGGACAAGATAGATCCTATCCTTGTAGTAGATGATGTCCTCCACTACCTTCTACCTATCATCATGAATAATACCCTTCATTATCTCACAAGAAAATGCATTCTTGGAGTACTCCACCAAGAGAATCAACTTCCAGTCTGCTAATATCTCTATCATGGAAAATGATGCATGTCTCCTGGAAAGGGTGTCAGCAAATACATTATTGATGCTCTTTACATACTCGATGTCAAAGTCATATGCTTGTAACTTACTTACCTACTTCTGTTGTCTCTCTTTCAAATCCTTTTTCTCCAAAAAATATCTGAGGATGTCATGGTCGGTCTTCATCAAAAATCATCCTCCAACCAGGTACTATCTAAATTTGGCCAATGCATGTATGATGGCCAACATATCCTTATCATAAAGAGGATAGAGCCTCTCTGGATCCCTCATATTTCTTATCTCAAAATATATGGGGTGTTGATTCTACATCATCACTACTCCTATCCCTTCTCCTAATGCAACACACTCCAATACAAATGGTTGCGAGAAGTCTGGGAGTGATAACAATGGGAAAATACTCACCACCTTCTTCATCCTATCAATTTCTTCCTGAGCATCCTCCAACCATCTAAATGCTCCCCTTTTGGTGAGGTTTGTCAATGGCACAACAAGTTGTGAAAATACTTTCACAAAGCACCTATAGTAGTCACAAAAACTAAAGAAACCTCGTAGATTTGTAAGTGATCTGGGTGTGGGACAATATAAGATCACCTAGATCTTCTCCTAATGCAACTTTACCCATTCAATGACAATCACATTCCATAGATAGATAATATTCGTCATCCCAAACTCACACTTTACATCTTTGGAAAACAATGACTGCTCCTCCATGATACTGAGAATCTCATCGACATGCCTTAAGTGCTCCTACCAAGTTTTGTTGTAGATCAATAGATCATCAAAGAATATCAGTAATAACTTCCTCAAATACTTTTTGAAGATATGGTTCATACATGACTGGAAGATAGATGGAGCGTTAGTCAATCTAAAGGGCATGACTAGAAACTCATAATGCCCATAGTGATATATGAATGATGTATTATGGATGTCCTCCTATTTGACTTGGATATGATGGTACCCCGATCGAAGGTCAGCCTGTGAAAAGTACACTGCCCCATGAAAATCATCAATCAACTCATCAATTTTGGTTATCAAGTATCGATTCTTGATCGTCTTATTAGTCAATGCCATATAGTCTATGCACATCCTCATTATGACATCCTTCTTCTTCACTAATACCACTGAAGAAGCAAAGGGACTGGAGTTAGGCCTAATCTGTACTATATCTAATAAGTCTTGTATGTACTTCTCTATATCATCCTTAAACTTATTTGGATGCCTATATGGTGTGGTGATCACGGGATTTGGACCCTCCTCTAACTCAATGACATGCTCAAATATATGTTGAGATCAATTCCCGCTTCCAAAATTTCCCTCTCCTTTTCTATTCTCCCAAATTATTTTGTCCATTTATTTTCCCTCTTCTATACTTACCCAAATTCCCCTTTCCTTGTCTCCATTCTATTCTCCCTTTCTAATTACTATACTTAATAGTCATTTTTTTCAAAAACGACGGGTTCGTGGGTTGGCAAACTCGCGGCGTCTCACTTCCTATTCCCCATAGCATGAGTCTAACCGACCACCTATCATCCTATAATTAACCATTTCTGCAGTCGCGGGTTCTCGGGTTGGCAGTTTTCAAACTTTCATATCCCATTTTCCGTGATACACAGTTTGCACCCAAAATATTCGCGACCTACATTTTGACCATCAGACTCCCCGAGCTCCTAACTATCTCATCTCTCCTATATTGAGTCCGACTGACCGTGTTACAACACATAGCCATTTTTTGACCTTTTGCAATGACAGGTTCCCAGGTTGGCGAGTTCACAAAAATCCTAAGTCTTGATAGGTCTCGTCTGTCCCCGCCACCTTAGTGCTTTCCCAAAATGCATTTAGTATGGTTTAATTCTAAAACTCATCATGCAGGTCCCATAAATATCATCATTAATAAGTGAGGGGCTCGAGGAGATTTCTTATTAAACCACATTAAAGCATGATTTGTGGAATATTATATTATATCTCTCAAGCACTCACTTCAAATATTATTTGGATTAAAAAAATGCTCATTATATCTCTCAAGATTGTAGGGACTTCTTGAAAAAGCATGACAATGAACTGGACCTCTTGCATGATTTTTTGGAGAATCTCGCAGCTATCCTTGAAGATATTACCGGGTTGCAGGTCAATTCGTTCAAAAACCTCTTTTGGGAAATTGCTTGGTCATTCATCAGAGTGACCAGCCAAGAAAATACAACTAGTATTTCTCGTATGATTCTTTATATCTTATATTTCACTATCAAGGAGAAATCCATTTTCGATTGGGGAAAATTGATTTCCATTGAAATCTCTTCCCAATTTTCACAATAAAAAAAAATAAGAAATTATTTATGGCCTCTTATTTGGTATTCGTGATAGCACATTGCTGTCAATTTCCTAAATTGTCTATCTGGAAGAAGGTGAATTTTGAATTTGACCCAATGAACTTTTGGTACTAAGCGTTGTGGAGGCACAAAGCTTCCCTGCATTTTTATGAAGTTTTCTATGAATTTGTATCTGTTTTTAAAATATTGTTGTTTGGAAAAGATACCCCAAGAATATCTGCCCAAGCAAGTAAATTCTAGGATAAAAACGGGACCTTGGAGAAAATGGAAAATTACAATGTTGTCAGGATTTTCGGTTCTAAGGAAAATCCCTCCTTTCTTCCATGCCATATATCCGACTAATTTTTATTACAAAAGTTGCAAGGCAATATAATTTATGGCTACACTTTTTTCATGAGAAATGAAAAAATCAATTCATACCCTTGCCTTGGAAAATTGGGGAATTTGTATTCAGAAATATGAACAAAATCGATGAATTTGCAAACCACTTCCACAACCTTAATCTCAAGTATGATGAAAGGATAAAAGGGTTTTACCCTAAAAAAAAAATTGTGGAACATATGTTAACAATGGGTTTTATCAATTCATTTATCCACATTGTTCTAGGAGAAGAAGAAGATAATAACTTGGGAGCTCCTATTCACACTGCTAGTGACTTGGAGACGGTACTCAATACCAATGAATTTTACAAACATAAAGGAAAGGTTCCCAATGAGAAGAGTGCCCAGTCCCCAAATGTTACTCCCAATAATACAACATCTCGGAGCAGTGCTCCAGTGGCCCACCCATATAGAAAAGTGATCAACAATAGTTCAAGCGGAGGAGGAGACAAGAACCCCCCTCCATGAAAAATTGAAAGCTCACATAAACTTCGTCTAAGGAAGAAGATGAAGAATATTGTACAAGAGGAAGACGAGCATCACGTCGAAAGTGACATCGAAAAATTCTCCCTCGAAGATATGGATCTCGAGGCTGACATCGAGAAATTTTTTCCTAACATTGATCAGCCAGGAGGCACGGCCCACTAGAATCCATTGTTGGAAATTGTTGAGAATGAGACCTTCGATGAAGAAGAGGCATTTGTATTTCAAAGCGTTGTCTTTGACAACGAATATAAGAAATTAATTATTGAGAAGAGTGATGTGAAGAATAAAAAAGCGAAATCTCGTTCAGATGTTAACCTAAGAAATATGTGCCCTTCCCAGATTTTTTGAATCCATAGAGAAATCGACGATGCATTGGACGACTCCATTGGTGGTCTCGAAGCGAAAAATATAAAGTTAAAGGAAATGATTAAGGAACTGGAAGAGACATTGATGCCTCTTCCACTTATTTCCATCCCTCTGGCAATTTTCAGACCCACCATGCATGCCGCTAAAGTAAAATGATCCTCAATCTTACTTACATCAGCCAAGAGCTATGTGGAGAATAATATCAAGAAAATAATGACACTGATCACAAAAGCTTGGGAAATTTCAAAGAACACGATATATTTTGGCTCGAGAGCACATGCCTTCCATGAGTATTTGCATGCCAACCTAAAAAATGAAGAAGGTTTTTACCTTGATGTCATGGTACCCTTTGGTGTTAAAGTTTCCAACATGTCAGAGCTAAGGAGAAGAGAGGAGGACCTTCCCTCTCCAAGTTGGATCAAGAAGTTGAACACTTGTTGGAAAGAAAATATAAATAACTTGAATAAAATTGTTCAAGCTTGCAACAAATCCATACGAAGGAGGGAAGAACTATTCAAAAGGCTCACAAAGGTGGACCGATCCAGAAGCACTAACGAAGTCCAAGATCCCAAGTTGATTCTTAACTCGTTGTTCCTAACAAAATAAGAGTTCGATGAGAAAGTTGCGATTTTTAAAGTATTGTCAATTGGAAAATTCTATGGTATTATTGAATATGATGAGGACGCCTTAGATAACTAGCTAGTGGATTACTCTGTAAAAAATCAGGACATTGAAGAAGCATTACATGGAATTTCCCTTGATCTAAGAGACTTGGAGGGAGATTTGTTCAACATTAAAATCCGGCATGAAATCAACATGGCACCAATGAAAAGTTACATCAAAGAATGGTTCAAGAAAGCTATCGATAAAGTGACCAATGAAGGGAAAGAAGCAGTTGAGACGGTTCTTATAACAGTTGATGAAAATGATAAAAGGACATCAACAAGCAAATGAAAAGACACGAGAGACCATCATAGTAACTTTATGTTGATCATATCCATCTTTTTCTTTATCAGGTCCTTCATCCAGTTATTACACCTCTTTCACTAGAAAGGTTTAACCGAAGACTGATAACTCCTTTTTCCTCTTACTAGGTCTTGTTGATTCTTCTACCACCCATCGTCTTCCTTCTAAAAAATTATTTCTTGTATTTATTTTCTTTATGGTCCGCGGGAGCCCCCATCTCAGTCTTTAAGACAAATGCATTTACAATTTCAAATAATGTGAAATAGACTATATATTGTTTAGAAATTTGAAGAGAACTACTTTGGGAACAATCTCGATTGTGCTTTGTAACCTTGTTTTCAGAATATAAGTATTTGAGGTTGATCTATCATTATATTTATTTGAGTTTCACATGTGTCCACTCTATTAAAGTTCTCTTTTGCAAGCGTATCATCTTATTTTTACTTTATGTGATCATAAATATTTATCTTAAACTATGATGGATGTGAGGAAATTTTTCTTATTTTCTTTAAATGTGTGAAGTGTGTGATTCCTGGTCCTTTCTCAGGAAATTTATTTAAAAGAAAACAAAAAACTTTTTCCTTTTATTTTCTCGCAATATTTATGCTTCTTTAATTACTAGGGAGGACTTTCATCAAGTCCCACATTTTGAATATATATAAATCCCAAGAAAATATAAAGAAGAGTACCACCTCTATAAAAACGTAGGAGGATTTACATCCTCATGAGTTTGTCGTTTCAGTCCAATGTCAACAATACCCTATCATGCGATATCCCTATTGGTAGTGGTGTGAACACTTTGTCATGTTTCCCAAGAAGCTCCTGTATGTCTACATGATAATGATGATGGTCCTGTGATGGATTCTCATGGTGATAAAAAATTCCATTACGCAATTCACATCTTTGTGTCTAAAAATAGCCTCCATACTTTTGTTTGACATGTTCCTAGGAAATTCGATGGAAATACCTCTAAGAAAAACCCTTTGACCTTCCTTTTCCCTGAACTCCATTCTCAGCTCCTAATAGTTCATGTGGATATCTCCCAATGAGTATATCCATTTGACACCTAATACCATATGAGTGCCTCCCATATCTACAAGATAAAAGTCATCGGTCAATACATAGTTTCCCAATGTCACATCCAATCCCCTGATCCTCTAAGTACATTTCATGTTGTAGCCATCTGTAACTACCACATTGAAACCCTTGAAATCCTCTACATGGATGTGTCTCCTAGTGACAAGTTTTGCATTAATGAAGTTGTGGGTGGCATGATCCAGATTTAGGAGTGGAACGAACTAATTAAAAGACTTAATACAATAAACACAGAGATATGAAGAATAACACAAATATCCAGGGAAAAATATCTTCTATTGAATAATGAAATAGGTTGAAACTGTAAAACTAAAGAACTGAAAACACTTGCTCGAATGATGGTAGTTATCTCTTAGAAGAGACGTGGTTGCTACGTGCATCCCTTGAGAAGAATGGAATACAATGAGGTTCCAGAGGCCTTTTTGATATTACTCATGAATGTAAAAACCCTAGACATCGAAAAACATAACTCTAGAAGGTGAAACACCAAAATTCATGTGGGCCCCTATGGGTAAGTTGGTGTAAGTTGGTACCTCAAATTCCTTGGGTCGTAATGTTTTCATATGACCTCCATTTTAGGCCCATGATAGCCCATTGGAAAGGTCTTTAAGAGAACTACACATTTCGTCGTTAAAATTTGACTCCATCTACAATTTGACTGTGGTGAGCCAAAAAACAACGTTTAGGGACCCAAAACATCCCTGGAAGTACAAAAAGATGTGCTTACATGAAAACATACAAAATAAGCTAGTTGGATTAGGCGAGAGGCCACCAATATCTACCTGGAGGATGTGTGGGGATTCAAACATCCCTAGAAGTGTAGAACCCACAATTACAAAGTAGTACATAAGAATGTGTTGAACAAAAAATGGACAAGAGGAGCCAGTTGGAATAGGTGGGTGGCCACCAATATCCATCTAGATCAATCCTCCCTCCTTAGGAAGCAATGGTCTCCATTGTGTTGAGTTCCCCCATCAGGTGAGAAAACTTCTGTTGGATTTGGCCCCAGGTGAGCCACTTGCCTTGGTGTAGGAGTTTCCCTACCTTGACAACCCGATAAAGCTAGATCCTCTGTTGGTGAGTGCCCTTGACCTATGTGTCCACTATCTAATCAGTGGATGCTTGTTCCATGTAGTTAGGGTTGATCTCTATTGGTGTCAACTATTCTGCGATCTCTGAGGTGTCCAATAATGGTGGAAAATATGGCTGAAAGAGGTCCACATTAAACATTGGATGCAAGCCAAGGAAGGGTGGAGTGTTGAGCTCAAAATCATTGCTACCCACAACCTTGGTGATAGTGTAAGGCCCATAGCTAAGTGGGATAAGCTTCTGATGGGGCCTTGTGAGAAAAACCTTCTGCAAATGTAACCAGACTTTGTCACCAAACTGAAAATGGTGTGGTACCCTGTGTTGATCATGGCATTGGTTATACTTAGCATTGGAATTCTACAATATCTCTTGGACATGTTGGTGGATGTGTTGAATCTGCTCAACGAATCTGGTGGCTTTGTCG
This sequence comes from Picea engelmannii, assembly GCA_009831015.1. Lineage (NCBI taxonomy): Eukaryota > Viridiplantae > Streptophyta > Pinopsida > Pinales > Pinaceae > Picea > Picea engelmannii. Next base: position 92,316 of record ML822048.1, on the reverse strand, counting down.
ATCATAGACTGATCATGGGAAGATTCTGTTTGTGTAGTGGCAAGAGGAAGTGCAACATCAATGGGTCCCAAGGGTTGGAATCCTAGACCCACCTGAAATGGGCTATGGCTGGTGGAGCTATGGAGAGCCCTATTATAATTGTGTTGAACATAGGGGAGACTCTCCTCCCACGCACGTGGATGCTTAAAATTGTACATGCGTAGGATGTGCACAATCATCTGATTGGCGACCTCTGTTTGGTTGTCGGTTTGGGGGTGGACAGTAGTGGATTTTGAGAGCTTGGTGTCCAAAACAGACCAGAGACTCGACCAAAATGTGCCAAGGAACCTGCTATCCCGATCAGAGATGATGGTCTATGGTATCCCAAAGTGGACCCACACTCGTTCGAAGAAGATATTGGCAGTATCTTCCACTGTGATATTCTTCTTGTAGGTTGTGAGGATGGCCATATTCTAAAACTGATAAATGACCACAAATACATAGTCATTTCCTTTCTTGGTGGATGAAAATCCAGACATGTAATCCATTGAGATGGATGCCCAAGGTTTCTCGGGAATAAGAATAGGGGTGTATAAGCCTTGCTTCTTGATGGATGGTTTGGAAATGACATAGGCAATGCAAGATCTGATATACTTGCTAACGCCCTGTTGAATTTTTGGCCAATAAAAATGTTTATGAAGAACGACCACCATTTTCTCCATGCCAAAATGTCCTGCCACCCGACTGTAGTGGGCTTCCCAAATTAGATTTGCATGCTCACTTGTAGGAACACATAGATTCCCAGGTGGCATAAGAGTCCATCCTTAATGTGAAAATTAGTGATAGTTGTGCATGTACCCAAGAGTTGATAGGTGGTGGCGAAGTTTGGATATTGATGATAAAGTTGGGGCCACTCGGATGCTTCATGTACATAGGAATGGAGCACAGTGGTGAGTGCAGCCACATGAGGCAAACTGAGGCAATTAGCGACACGATTGGAGATACCTGTCTTATACTTGATGTTGAGATGGAACTGTTGTAGGTAGGCGGACCACTTCTAATGGTGATCGTTCTGCAATTTCTCATGTGTCTGTATGAACTGTAGAGGTTTGTGATCAATGTGTATGATCGTCTCTTTTCCCAAAATATAATTTTTCCATTGACGACATGCTTGTACAATGGAATACATTTGCTTGTCATAGGTGGGGTATTTCCGGACAATATCAGAGAGTGTATCACTATGGTATGCCATCGGATGCCCGTGATGAGTGAGAACTACACCCACAACATAGTCAGATGCATTCGTCTCAATCTCAAATAGTTGTTGCAGATCGGGAAAGGAGAGTACTAGAGATGAGCATAAGCGATGCTTCAGATTATCGAATGTTCGTTGTTGCTCCTTCCCCCACACGAGCATGGCCCTACCATCACCCTTGGTCACATGGCTGAGGGCCCATACAATATGGGAGAATCACAACATGAACCATCGGTATAAGTTGGCTAGTGCCAAGAAGCTCTGAAGATCGGTTAGTGTGGTCGGGGTTGACCAGTCATGGATGACTTGGATCTTAGTTGGATCAATATGCACCCCATGCTCATCAACAATGTAGCCCAAGTATTGGACCATGTTCATGCCAAAAGATCATTTTTCCAAGTTGGCATATAGCTTGTGCTTTCGCAGAGTGCTCAAAACCTGTTGAATATGCTGCATGTGCTCCTCCCATGTTTTTCTGAAGATAAGTATGTCATCCAAATATACCACCACAAAGGAGTTGGTGAAGGGTCTCAATACATCATCCATCAACCTCATGAAAGTGGATGGTGCATTTTTTAAGCCCAAGGGCATGACTAGCCATTCAAAGAGACCTTCTTTAGATTTGAAGTTTGTCTTCCATACATTAATTGGTTCGATGGGAACCTGGTGGTAGCCAGACTTTAGGTCAATCTGGCTAAATAAATTTGACCCCTTGAGTTGGTCAAGAAGGTCATCAATCCTGGGATTGGGGTACTAGTTTATGACTGTGATTTTGTTTAAGGCTCTGTAATCAATGCAGAGTATCCACGTCCCATCCTCCTTTTGCACCAGTACAATAGGGATTTTGTAAAGGGAGGAGTTGAGTATGATGTGCTCCTTTTGGAGCATCTCTTCTATCTATCACCTGATTTTGTCATTTTCCATTAGTGGGCGATGATATACTGGTCCATTAGGTAGAAGTGTGCCAGGGGTCAGATCAATTTGATGCTTGACTTGGCAGTGTGTTGATACCCCTGTAGGTGAGGAGAATATGTCTCTGTATTCTTCCACAATCCTGTCCACTTTCTTCTTCTACAAAGAGAGGCTCTATGTAGAGGCCACAGATGTGGTGACGACCTTTTGCTTACTGTGAGCACGAATCACAAAGAAGACGAACTTCTCGGTCTATGAGATGACCTTACTGCACTGCTTAGTAGGGATTAAATAAATAGTGGTAGGCGAGGCTACCTCTGGTATCCTGTACAATTGTTTACCCAAAGTAATAATAACACTATGGGGTCTAGACTCATACGCAATATGATGCTTCCACAAATATGGTTGTCCTAAAAGAACATCAAAAACTTCAAGGGGATCAATATCACACAACACCTCATCTTTGAAAGGCTTGATGTCATAGGGAAGACGAAACTGTTGGCTGACAGAGATCTCTTCCTTGGCGAAGCTAGTCGATGGTGTTGGGCTGTAGGTGCGGTGTCGTTGGAAGGTCCTGCCATTTGACGATCTCTATTGAAATCAAGTTCTTCTGACTCCCTCTATCAACAATGAAATGAAGCAGAGCCCCCTTTACCCACATCTACGAGTGAAAGAGGTGTTATCCTTCCTTTGGTTCTTCTGGTTCGCTTGGTCAGACATTGGTGGTAGCGACAGTGGCACTGGGTTCAACATCGATAATCCACTTCCCTCCTTCAAGATTTGATTCAGAATCCAAATCGACCTTTGACTCAGAATCCTTCAGTTCGGCCATGAGTGACTTCTTGGAGCGACATTCTTTGGTGTTGTGCCAAGGGATTTTATGGTACTCACACCATTTTCCGGTGTCCTTCTTCGTCTTCTCATTGCCCTTCTTGTGTTGCGGCTTGGACTGGTTGTTCTGAGGGTGACCATCTCAACTTGGTCCCTTGCTATGTGGTTTGGGGATGACTTTTCCCCACTTCAACTGTGAGAGGTTTGTACATCCAAACTCTTGCCTTTTCTGCTTAAATTTTTGCTTGATCTTGACCATGTATCTATAATCCGTGCCCAATGAGGCGATGTCTAGAAAATCCATTTATGTTTGAATGTGTCTATGCAAAGAGTTTTCGGTATTTGAGAACCAGATGATGATCAGAGTCTTTGATACCCAATTTGGTGCACAAGGTATGGAAAATATTGGTGAAATCTGGTATGGTCCGGTCCCTTTCTTGACGTAGGTTGGTCCATCTGGTGTATTGGCCCTCGTAGCTTCCAAAAGGGTAGTATTGTTCTTTGATGGCATCTTGGAAGGAATCCCATGTAGGGGCAACCAAAAATGTTATGGATTCCTCTACTGCCCTTTGATTAGAGTAAGTATCCCACCAATATTTAACATGGGGAATGACCTTAAGGAGTGAAAAAGTGATATTTTCCCTATCGATAAAATTGTGGACCAAAAAATACCATTCGAGAAGATTCAACCATTTATATACAACATCCGCATCTACCAGTCCTTCAAATAATGGAATATCAAAATTTTCATGTACCTTGAAGGGGTTTGCATGGTAGCTTGATGAAGATTCTTCTCTTGTGGGAAGTCGTCGAAGGATTTGCACAAAGTTTTCCATCATTTCATTCCTTTGTCGCGCAAGGGCTTACTCGAGTAACATTTTAATAGGATATCTTGCTCCATCATCTTTCTTTTCATCCCCCATGGGTTGTTGCCGGGCTCGGTGCAACTGATCTTGCAATGGTTCGATTGGTTTGAGTCCCAAATTCTTGTACCTAGATCTTGTCGAGGACATGCACGAAGAAAAATAAATGAAGAGTAGACCGCTCTGATACCACTGATCCAAATTTAGGAGCAGAACGAACTGATTAACAAACTGAATACAATAAACACAGAGATATGAAGAATAACACAGATATCCAAGGAACAATATCTTCTATTGAATAATGAAATAGGTTGAAACTGTAAAATTGCAGACTTGAAAAAACTTGCTCGAATGGTGGTAGCTATCTCTGAGAAAAGATGTGTCTTCTACGCGCATACATTGAGCATCATGGAATATAATGAGGCTTCAGAGGCCTTTTTGATATTACTCATGAATTCCAAAACCCTAGACATCCAAAAACCTAATCCTAGAAGGTGAAATGCCAAAAGTCATGTGGGCCCCTATGGGTAAGTTGGTACCTCAACTTCCTAGGTCGTAACTTTTTCATATGACCTCTATTTTAGGAGTGTGATATCCCGTTGGAAATGTATTTAAGAGAACTATGCATTCTACCATCAAAATCTAAATAAGTCTATAGTTTGACTGTGGCAAGCCAAAAAAAACAATGTCTAGGGCCCCAAAACAACCCTGGAAGTACATCAAGATGTGCTGACATGAAAACATACAAAATAAGCCAGTTGGATTAGGCGAGAGGCCACCAATATCCACCTGGAGGATGTGTGGGGATTCAAACATCCCTAGAAGTGTAGAACCCACAATTACAAAGCAGTATAGAAGAACATGATGAACAAAGAATGAACAAGAGGAGCCAATTGAAATAGGTGGGTGGCCACCAATATCCACCTGGATCATGGCCCCATCATTGATCAGTGTTGTAAATCTCTACCCTATAAAATTCCTCTGTTCCTGAAGGTGTAATACTTGGGAACACCTAAAAGTGTGGAAATGATCACTTTCTTGACCCCTTTCGACAAATGTGCCTATGTTGTAAGCTCAGGGTGTGATGGCTTCGCCTCACCAATGATTTGTCTGCTATCCTATGCATGAACTACCTCATCCTCACCATCATCCTCCTCATCAAAAGTACCTCTATGTAGTGTAATTTCCCCTTTCTGATCCATTAGTGACCTAGCTCCCATGGTTCTTTGTAGCCAAAGGAAAATTTATTCCTCCTTATCTCCCTCCGAGTTTCTTCATCCGTATTTTCCTTCCCTATCCATGGATTGTAGGGAATCTTCGACTCCTTGAAATATATATAAGATTATGCCAAAAGAAAAACCCAAATATTTATCGCTCAAAAAAATTTAAAATGGCATAAAATATAGGAGTTCCTGAGAAATGGACTAGGAACCTTAAACATCACATTTGCTGGTAATAAATGAATTGTAGAAAATAACATAAACTGTCACATCCATCACCGTTTTAGATGTTTTTTTATCAAATTTAAAAATAAAAGGAAATGTGGTCCAACACATGAGAGATCTTTGAAATAATATTACTTATAAAGATAAAAAAGATAATTTGATGAGTCGACTTCAAATATCTTATACTCAAAATCAAAGTTATAAAACACCGTCAAAATCAAGCCTGAAATAGTTCTTTGGGATTTCTCAAAATAATAAAGTCTTTTACAGTATCAACAATTTAAAGGAGTTTGTCCATAAATGCACTGGGATTGGGGCTCTCGTGGACCATAAAAAATATATACAAGAAATATGAAGAAAATAATGTGGATTTGGGACATAGCACGAACAACAAGACCTGGATATAAGACATACAGAAGTTATTAGAATTCAGTTGTATTTTTTCTATCGAAAGAATAAATACAACTGGATGAATTATGAAAAGGAAAGAAGGAATGTGATCAATATATACTTACTGTGGTGGAATCTCTCTCTTCATTTTCTTGTTGATGCGCCTTTTGTATCCTTGTTTGTTGAGGTTGCATGACCGATATTAACTACTTTTGTTGGAATCTCAGTAATTTTGGTTGAATCCCTGTTTATCCATTCTTCAATATATTCTCTTAGAGGAGCAATGGTCACTTCTTGGTTGAATTTGATATTAAATAATTCATTTTGAATTTCTCTAGATTCAGTTGATAAATTTTTCAATGTGGTCTCAATATCTTTGTTCCTATTTGTATATTCCACAAACCAACTATCAATATCATTGTTAGTGTATTCCACCATACCATCAAATTTCCTGCTGATAATCTTTTCAAAGTCTCAACATGTTCTTCAAATTGTTGTCTAGTTAGGAGCATTGAATATACTATCAAATTTGGATTTGATACTTCAATAATAGTTTCCGCAATATCTAACCCAGACAATTTTGAATAAGCCTCAGTATTTTTGTGTATTAAATCATTAAGTTCACTTGATAGTCCCATTAATATATTAATTCTTTGAATCCAAGAGAAGATAAACTTTTTTTCCAAATCCCATGTATCTAAAATGAGTGACATTATTTTCTTCAAGAAAATGTCGGGTAGCCATTAATAGACTTGAGGCTCCTTTAAGTATTAATCTTACTTCTTGGGTTCTCTGAAAACTTCCTCTCGGTTGGACTATGGAAACTAGGGTGGCTAACATAGGTGGAGGCATGCGGGTTTCTTCCAATTATTTCACTCATTCTTTAAACCTAAGATTCTCTTCTTCCATATCAATTTTGGAAACATCTAATGCATATCCTGTAACTTTGTGAATTTAAGATAGTTTAGATGGGCGTATGTCTCTGAGATCAATTGTTGAATGATATTTTCCCCTTTTACTCTTTGAATTTCTTTCAAAAATATTTCTTTGAAGATTTATCAAACAATGCATCATGTACAAATAAAGTTTCTTCATATGATAAGACTTCATCCTGGATGGCCAGTTCAACAACAAATTGTGTGTTCTCTTGTACTCGCTCCTCTTCATCAAGAAACATGATATTATCGATATCAAAATCTAAATCCATGTCTTCAAGAGAAATGTATTTTTTAGGTATGTGTTGTTCTTCCTCCTCTTGTTGAGAGTTGTTTCTTTTTCTCTTTACTTTCAACTTATAAGGGTTTTCCAATTTTCCTTGAGGAGGGTTTTTCTCACTACCACCATTTCAGTTATTAGTCAAGGATTTATTTTGTTGAGATGCTATAGATTGTGAATTTACTTTGGGAAGAACAATTCTATGAGAAACAACATGAGATTGGGCACTTCTTTCACCTGAGGGTTTTCCCCTTTGCTTATAATTCTCTGTGGTACTTACAATAGTTTATATATCACCATATTTTTTCTCAATACCCTGACTAGGAGGGTCATGGCTATCACCTTCTTCTTATCCAAATATAAGGGTATTAGTTGATGAAAGACTAATTCCAACTGATATAAAATGATTGTAAAAGAGACAATTATGATCAAAACCCTTAATCTCTTATGCAAATCTTAAATTGTATTGGTCAAGATAGGAAGCAAATTCATTAATTTTAGGAATTCCTCTCAACATAATTTTTCCAACTTTACAAGGAAAAGGAATGAATTGTTTCTTTATTTTTTCATAAATATATGGAACCATAACTTGTATTGCCTTTCTACTTCTATGAGAAAAAAATTATCTGGTACATAATAGGGGAGAAATAGGGGTTTTTCATGAGAACATAACATCCTGATAATATTATAATCAACCATTTTTTCCAAAATCCCCTTTGAATCCCTAAAGGTAGATGCTTCTGAAGACAACCTAGAGGTATTCTCTCCGAAAAGAATTTTATCAAATGCAAACACAAAATCATTATAAACTTCATAGAAATAATGAATAACCTTTTGTCTCCACAGAACTTAATACCGCATGGTTACTGGGTCGACCTTGCAATTCACCCTTTTTCCAATGCTTAAATTTTTTTAAATATGACAGTATGTAATGGAAAATATTAAATAAGAGGCCATGTAGGAATTTTTCTCACTCTTGAAGTTTACTAGTTGTGCAGAGACTTCATTAGAGACGATTTTTTCCCAATCAAAGATAACATCTTCATGAACTGTGAAATATAGAATATACATGGCCAACCGAGGAATATTCGTCGTAGAGTCCTGACTAATGACTCTAGTAAAAGGCCAAACAATTTCTCTATATGAGTCTTTCAAGGAACTAACCTGGATCCTGGATAAATATTGCGACATAACTACAAGGTCTTGTAAATACTATTGTAGAAGCTCTATTCCATTAGTTCTTCCTTTGAGAAAATTTCCAGCCTTGTCTCCCTTGTACGTGAGAGTCAGATCTGGTAGTTTCAACATCTTTTTGAAAACTGTTGGTGCCAAATAAATATGGGAACCATTCTGTAATGGAATTACCCTCGGATTCTAAATGAACTTATCCACACACCAAGTAACTATCTCTTTGCAGTCAAAAAATTTAGGTACGCACCCAATCATAGATATTCCTGACGTCCATATTTTGTTGATGTCTCTATATGACAAAGTTTCATAATACCAGTAGGACCTCAACCAATAATAGTTGTGATCTTCTCGGGAGAAAAAATTCAAAGTGTCTCCACATAACAATTGTTTTCTCTCGGCCTCTTAACTAGGTTGGCGAACTTCTCTATAACATTGTTTAAAATGATAATAAAATATTATTTGATAATATTACTTAAGTTCTCTTTTCGATGCAAGAATTAATATGAAATAAATGTGATTTCCTCGAGAAAAATGCCATTAATAACGACCTTTTTGGAAATCAATTAGCACTTGAGTCCATAGGATTAACACTAAATAAATCTCAAGAAGTGTGAAAGAGTAAGAACACGTCATGGTGGGGAGTCAAGGATAGAAGAAAAATTTATGTGAGTTTGTGAAGAGTCATAAAATGGCTAAGTGTTGATAGTTGTCAATCGAAATTACAAGGATGGGTTGCAAAGAACATGATTCCATGAGTCTGTGAGAAAATAAACAAAAAGAAACTAAGTGTTGGCAATGAACTTGTGAAAAAGTAAAAGAATACCCTCTCAAGTTCGTCGCCCACAAACCAACCATGATATGGAAAAGTGACCAAGTATGTTACAATATGTGTATCATAGAAAATAAAGGTGCATCTTGTATAACACGAAACATATGGGACTACAACAAATTAAGGATTTTTCTAAGTATAGGAAAATTAAAACAAGGAAACATATAGGGGTCAACAGGTCCTCATGATGGAATCCTACAATGTGGTTGGCCTAAAGGCCTTTACCCATCCTTTCAAGGGCTTAGCTAGACCCTATGTGAATATCATCACCAACTATTTCTCAGAAATGTGTGTCCCCATGACTGCCATCCTATGTAAATCGATGATGTACACATATGGTGTACCTATCTATCTCAGTTGTGCTAATTCCTTGAAGTGTATCTCATGATCCTTCTTGTTGAACCTACCCATCATAATTTGAGTGAAGTTCACATATGAAGTGATGTTGGCATGCCTTAATGTCACTAGCCCATGGTACCACCACTCATGAGTTTCTCCCTCCAAGTGAAGGGTAAAAAATTTGATTTCCTCTGCCTTAGTCAT